>JAYECN010440393.1:0-21983 GCA_035222435.1 Microcambeva ribeirae | reverse complement strand
ATTCAAAGCCACTTAAGTGTGTTTTGAGGGTTTGTCTTGAAATTTTGGTGCTATTATATCACGTACTAGCAGAGGGAAAGCTCTATGGCAAGGTCCTACTTGGTGGGAACTGGAAAGGTCAGGGATCCATGCAAGCTGGTGCAGGGGAGGTAGGCCATCGCATGTTAGACACTTGCACTTGGAAGGGTTTGTAAGCACAGGGACAAGTTCTCCAGAGCCAGCAGAATGAAGGGACTTCAGTTTTTCAGATATTTGAAAGCAAGAGAATCCCCTATTTGGGGGCAACAGCAATCTAAGAGAGTGGTCTGAGAGAAGCAGTCTAGAGTTAAGGAGATTAAGATTGTAACCATCATTTTCCCAGTAATTTTAGTACTATAGAAACTGTTTGGTTTCTGGGGCAGAACAAGGAAACCTATCTGGCGGTTCTTCTCTGTTACCTGTCCCCCCCCACACACCAAACTTTGCTGCTAGAACCTTTTTCTTCCAGGAACTCTCTCCTCATAGCTCAGAGAGGATTTAGACACATGCACTGCTTCAGCTATGATAATTCTTCAGTGTAGAAAGTGCGTTTTCAATGCCAGTAAAGACCCCTGTCCTTCCAAGGATCCCACAGCTGTCAGCAACATTCTCATAAGGTCTATAAGCCCCTCCACACAGAAATGTATGCAGGCAGTGTATATTGCAGACTATGACTTGGCCAAAATGGTATTTTCAGCATGGTTTGGAAGATGGATGGAGGATGCTAGACAAAGACTCTGTTTTAAGCCAACCGCACAATTTTTAGGACAATAATTTTCACCTTGAAAGCCATAGGCAGCTCAATAATGTAGAGATCCACGTAGTCCAGCTGAAGGATCTTCAGTGTTTTCTCCAGCGTTGGGCGCACCAGTTCTGGGGGGTGGCAGGTATTCCACAGCTGAGGAAACAAGTACAGAGTCATATTTTTTAGTTGCAAGGAGGTATGGTGAAGATCCTCCATCTATTTCTCTCACCTTCTCTTGTTCTTCTAACAAAGCACACTGCACACAGTGTAAAGCCATGGTGGTCTACATCTACTCAAAGGAAAGGGGGTCTTATCCTCTCTTCTTCCAGAGGAAGATAGAGAGGTAAGGTGTGAATACCTGCCTAGAGCTGTCCCTCTGCTGACCCAGTAAAGCCACCACATGTTTGTTTGGAACAGGTTATTCCAAGTTGGGCAAATTGCAAACTCTTGCTCAATGAATCTGAGCAGATCCATGTTGTTTTCTGAGCTTTCCAAGCATATCCTTTCACTGGGAAACTTTGACTGTTCCCACAAGAAATCTGTGGTCAATTTTTTGTTTTAATGCAGAGCCTGAGATCATGTGAGCTAGCTGTTGAATAGCCAGACACTAAGCACAGAGAGAATCTTTTGGTTTTTCTAATGCAGTCATGGACCCTGAATCATTGCTTGACCTAGGAAGAGTTTGAATTTACCCCCAAAAATGCTCACTGAAAGATGTTATATTGCTTACTTACAGTAAAGCAGGTGTGATTAGTCAAAACACAGCTTCTTCACTCTTTTTAGTCACAAATATTTCCTTGATGGTTAATGCTTCAGAGATTGCTACTGCTTGCTCACTTGATTATCATTCAGAGTTAACTCTAATTGAACTCTGCTAATGCAGATCTCTTGCATGAATTAAACCGTACCATGTTAGTTAGTAACCAAGAGCTCTTTGTAAAATAATTATTGCAACTGAGATCCACTAAAGCCAGTGTTAACACACAGTTGAAGGTTGTGTGACATTTGCTTGCAATCAATAACCTGACAAATCTTATTTTTCTTTATGTGTGCAAAGCTAACATTTGGAGTGATGTCAAAATCTCTGGCATCTACTTTTGGTTGGAAAATACAGATTTTTTTGGGGTACAGTTATTGCCTACCCGTCTCTGTCACCAATAAAGACAGTTACAGCATGTCAAGGTATAGCACGAATCTCTGAGGCATGAACCCTTTAAATTCAGATTTTTTTCAGAAAACAGTGATTAAAGGTGTTAAAGGAGGCCTGGCTAAGGTATTTTAGAATTAAAATATTTTTATTTCTAAAAGCATTAGAACTATTTTAGAAGGTATTTTGGGGCTATGAAAGTATTTTAGAATACTTTAGTTTGTTAAAAACCATTTAAAACATTTAAAATACTTTAGTAAAGTATTTAAAGCAAAGAACTTTTTTAACCAGATTATTTTTCAAAGGCCCGGGAGAGGGAATAGGTGCCTGCTCACTTGTGCCAGCAGAGGCAAGGACATGTTAAACTGAAGATCAGCTGTTACCAGAGATGCCCCAGATGCTGCCCTATGGGGTTGGCACATGGAAATTCATACTACGCTTAACCCCACTTTATGCTGCAATTCTTGAAGAGATGATGATATTAAGTACTGGCCTCATTGATTGAAATCTACTTCAGTAAAGGGACCAAGGTCTTGCTCTTGTTTTAAGGTTTAAGGTTTAAGTTTTAAGGTGTTCCACGGAATTTCCTGGAATCTGGTCTGGATTTTTTTTTAAGCATTTTCCATTCTTACATGGATATGTAAAATGGAATATTCTTTTGAACTTAAATATAGCTAGGGAACTGACTCTTTATGCCCTTCATTTCGAGATTGCTTTGTTGCTTTATTTTAGAAATGTAGTGACTTGAGCTATGTTGGTAGTTTCAGAGATGTCTTTCCAAGTGCCTTTGCTAGCAGAGTTGAGTAAGTACCTACCAGTGAATAAACTTCTTTTTAAACAACTGTAGAAGTCCTAAAGAAACACCCTTCAGAAATGGCAGGCATTTATACTGCCTTAATACATAGATGCCACAGAAACTTAAGAGTTTCATAACTGTTTTCATGATTTGTACAAGTTATTGTAATATCTACCTAAGTAGAACCCATGTAGACATTAGAGCTATCAAAGCTGCCAGCTGGCTTTGGCATTTCAGGACATCACATTCCCTGGAAATGTTACTTTTAGCTTAATGAAAGAAATATCCTGGGATGAAAGAGGAGACCAAAAAGGTCTTGCTATATAAGCCAAGAGAGCTGTTGGCAATTGATAGAAAACCTCTAAAATTTCTGGATACTGAGCTGCTCTGTCTGATCAGCCAGCCAGCAGCAAGAGCCAAGTGCAAGTGCTGATGATTTCAACTGGGAAATGCAACACAACTGTACAAAGTCACTATTCCAGTAATATTGCCACTTAGTGAGGCTGCTGTTCGTCTCTGCTGATAGACCAGCCTCTGATGTGCATGGCCTTTGTTTAAGGAAGGATCTGAGAGGTGCTTGAGTTCAGAGTGCTGTGAATTTCCAGCACTTCTGCTTTCAGAGAGACTGAAAACAAACATGAGTTTGTTGTGCCTGCTATTTTCAAGAATGATTAATTGTATCTACCACATTTCCCAGAAGATGCAACAGTTAATGCCAGTCATTGATTGATTAGTGGCTGTATATTTGCCTATAGCTCATAAGGTACATAAAGCTGAAGATACATAAGCTTGTAAGGTAAGGGACATCCAGTACTACTCTTCGTGTGAGTTCAGAGCTGCTGGGTAAATGTCCAATAAGACCTGTGGAAATCCTTGGCTGTGATGGGCTTAATCGGTTGCAGTATGCTTTCTGCTGCTGCCTTTCAGCATTTTTTAAGATTATAGTTGTGCTCTAACACACTGTCAACCGGAGCATCTGAGGTTAAACATGTGGTCAAGCACAGACAAGACAGAGAGCAGAAATGCAAATCCATGTGTATCTCCACTCATAATTTTAAGTAAGGCTGAAACTATAGGTCTTGACTCATGATATTGGGAATTGCAGCATTGAGACTGCTAGGTTGTTCAGGTTAGGGAACTTTTTTCTTTCCAGGAAAAAAAAAAAAAAAAAACTTATGGAATTGCATCTTCCTTTTTTTTGTTGTGTTGTTTTGTTTATAAATGGTTCAATTTTTAAGTCGTAAGGAAAATCATCTAGTGATTAGATCAAACGAATATAGAAAATCTTAGTTGTAAAAAGTAAGTTGGGAATCCTGATAACATTTTAACAAGGGATACACACTTGCTGAACATGAAAGTTGGAAGGGGGAGGGAGTAGGAAACAGCAGGGGAAGCAGGAGGCCAAGTTAAGGACTCAAAATTGTTAGGACATCTGGTTCTAAATTTTTGGCACAATTTTGTGTTTTTGGTAATTTGCAATAATGAAGCTGTAAAACAGTTTAAACAAAATGTTTTGACTGACTCGAATCAACATTTTTGACATATGTGAGGCTGAGAGACTATTCTGATAAAGGTGGGAAAATCGAGGGCACGAAGCTTTGCTCAGGATGGCAAAATTGTTACCAGTAGAACTGAGCAGGGGACTAGGAAAAGAATTGCATACTTTACAGACTGGAAATTGCTTTACTTGGAAATTGCTCTATAGCTTTGATAATCCACTTGGTCTGCAAGCTTCCCAGTCTAAAGCTTAGTTTCCCAGATCAGAGAGCTCAACCAGACTGCTCAAAGCAGAGCAGAACAGACCTTTTCTCCCAAGGGATCTTTCACTCGAGGAACCATGGTGTTTATTTCCAAAAGAGTTGAGTAACTTTTGTGGACTACATTTTACTAGGGAAAGGAGAAAGGAAAAGTATTAGGCTGATATGACTTAAAGAAGCACTGCAGGAAGAGTATTTTGAGGTATTAAACACCATTTCAAACTATATAGGCACCATTAACTTTCTGGGGATATCTGATGGTTGTTCAGACATGTGCAGGGAGCTCTCTCTCTTATACCTGTGATCTAGCAATTGTATTTGTACCAACTTTTATCTGCTCCCCCTTTCCTTTCTCTAGTAGAGCATTAACTCATACAGTTGGTATCTTATACATTCAGTAGCTCATGTATTACTCCAAACAGCCTTGTTGATCAAAAAGTGTATGGTAACCCCTTCTCTCCCAGTGAGTCAATTCATGAACCTAGAACTCCTTAATGACAGATGATACTGTAACTAAGGGTGTGGCTTGATGAGTAATTTTCTCGCAGGAGTGCCAGCTTGAGCACTTGCTGTTCTCCAGCACACATGCACTTACACACACGTGCTTACTCCTACCCCTTTCATTGTGCAATCTCGTGGCAAATCTATATGGGGAATTGTTCTAGCAGAAAATAACTCATTCGCAGGATCATGGTCTAGATTAGGCTCACTGTGTGACTATACAAAAGCTGGTGCCCACACAGCTTGTAGGACAGTAATAGCACTGCTCAGCCTCACAATTATCTAAATACGCAGGTACCTATGATACCAGGCAGAACGCGTGTTGCATGGTTTCCACCACTAAATGAGCTATAAACTGAGAACAACAGTGACTGCTGAGTTGTACAACAAACTGCGTATACTCTTAATGCTCTGAGGTGTTATGGAAATACTAGGAAAGGAAAATAAAGGCTGTTAGGCTTAGAAGCATGTCGGATGTTAACCTCTGCCATTCTTAGGAAAGTCCATTCACAGAAATCCTGGATTTAGTGTAAATAAACTGAGGGCAACTTCTCACCTTGCCACAGTAAAAGATGTCTTCTCGCTTGATCCCTCCCTCTGCGATCTTCTCCCGGATGGCTTGTCCCACTTCGTGCTCATTGAAATAGACAAAGGCACCATCTATATGGCGGTAGCCAGTATCAATGGCAATCTTCACTGACTCTAGACAGGTACCCTTGGGAGTCTGGCAGGGAAAGAGAAAGAATAAACATAGTTCCAGCTTCCTGCTTGTGTCTGTTGCCATGCTATAGAGTCAGTGAAGCACAAGAAATTTACAGTCTAACTATCCCTCACCCTCTCCAAACATCAGTGCTTCAACTTCTGAATAAAATGTGCTCTGCACTTTTCTGTCACAAGTATTGAATTTGACTAAAAAGAAGAACTAAGCAGAAACTCTGCTGGAAGAGTGAGTACAAGAGTCCTCAGAAAGCACAACTAAATGCATTTGGCATCAAAGTGATTTCAGAACTTCTTATCTAGATTCTGTGTAATAGCTTTCCTCAGCAGTTATTTGATAAAATCCCTTCCTTAAATAGAAAAGAGCTTTTTGGTGTAGCAGAGCTGGTTAGCCATTTATCTATCTGACCAGAACCTGTCTGAATACCTCATGACTCAGGAGAGCTTCCAGCAGAGCAGAAAGGAAGAATTCAGATATGACTTCCTTCTCTTCATACGAACTCACTGTTTGCCATATCACCATCCAAAAGGTGGTAGTTACGGAGGATCTACTGACCCAAATTCCCAATTATGGGCAGTTGTTACATAATTTGATCAAGAACCAGCAGATGATTCAGCACAAATTTTTAGGCCTCTTACTGCTTCAGTTTAAGATAAATTCAAGAAATCTCTTGATATGTCCATATGACAACTATTTTATACTCCATACTGCGGTTTACTCATCTTTACTGAAACTCAGAACATATTTTTTTCCAGAACAGCCCTGTTTCCCATTAGCCAATGTAGCAAGCAAAATGCAGATAGGCCAAACTAAGCAAAAAAAAAAAAAAAAAAGCATGAATTCCACTACAGTCATCTGACCCATCACCAAAATTGGACTGAAAAAGTCTCATTGTTGCCACATTTTGCATAAGGAGGGGGCAGTTCAAAGCAGTGATGGCTGAGGGTTGTTCATGACGTATGGCAACAATGTTTTCCCACTGTTTTCATAGATATTGCTCTGCTGAGACAGGAACATCTGATCCACTCAAAGGAAAACTGGAACTGAGCAAGCCAACCCAGGGCTTTGAACGCTGCACCTGCTCTGCAGCGCATTGCAAAAGCAGATCAAACATCTGCCTTGAGGCAACACCACCTAGAGCGTCAAGGCAGAAGAGCCAGCTTCAGTTTTGCTTCTGCCAGGAGTAAATACCAAAAGGTGAATTTTGCTACCTCTAAGTACAGGGTCCAAGACCAAGTTTCCTCTCCCGTTTGGAAGGCAGGGGCCAGAGAGCACTGGAATGGAGTGCAAATATGAAGAGAGGTTGTCAAATTTCTTGTTTCTGCTGTGGTCAAAGAAAGGCAAGAAGTGGGACTGGCAACAAGTGCTTTGGGAAGCAACTTCCCTCCACAGCAGTTGCTGTCTCCCTCCTAGCTGCAAAGCAGCCAACATCTTGGTTTTCCAGGATTTTGCTATAAAATAAGCAGCTGCTCTTCCATCACCTGCCTAACGGCCTCTTTTGCTCCAGGCCAAGGACAGCCCTGCCTGAGGCCACTTTTGCCTCATTGCTGCTCTGAGGCTCTTGGAGCATAGGACAACAGGAGTGCCATTGGCCAGAAAGCTTAAACACACAGTTTCTGAATGTGGAAAATGACTGTGAAACTCACTGCTCTGGGATGCTGTGGAGACCAAGGACAGGCACCTACCCTTCTGCTTTCATGAAGGAGAAATCTATGGAGAAACCTATGGGGGATGACTGAAGAGAGGAGGTTCAGCCTCTCTGCTGCTAATAAACTCAGAGCTGCAGGCTGCTGGAAGACGTGTAGGGATGCACCTCAGCCTGCTTGCTCTGCTCTCCAGCTTTCCCTCAGCTTTGTCCACTGGTGGACAGGACTGGATGGACTACAACTCTGACCCAGAAGGGTCACTCTGCTGCAGAGCAGATGAAAAGCCACTCATGCTTACCCTCACTTATTACAGACCTGACGATGGGCTGAGAATCACTATTTGTCATGATAGAGACATTTAGAAAAGCTACGATGCAACCTTGTCCATGTAATCGAGACAGACAAGGAAGAGCTTGTTCAAATGCTTTGCTGCTTTCAGTGCAGGAGCCTCCCAAAGGCACACTCTGTCCCTTAGCTGCCAGTAGGATGTGATGAAGACCACAGCAGCTAAAGGCATTGAAGTACCAGTCAGTGGCTAGTTTCCGCTTGGGGCATGCTCAGCAGCGTTACAGGAGTGCGAGGCCTGGAGCAGTGACAGACTCGAACGTGTTCTGTGTGCCGTGTGCTGTTGAAACCTGCGAGGGCAGCATTCGGGAAGGCAGGAGACAAAGGGCTTTGGCACGAGAATTACAAGTTTTCCGTTACTGGTAACACTACCATCATACATCTACCTCGGCACCGAGCTGTAGCGTCAGATGCTAAGCTCAGGTTGACTAACAGAGACAGGGGGTCAAGTCAAAGCTCTTTGAGCTCAAGTCCAGATGAGTTATCCAAAGTTATCTAACAGAGAAATGAGAGAAATTATTTTCTCCATAAAACCTGATTTTTCTAACAGCATGGCATTTAGACACCTTTAGATTGTTTGTTTTGTATCATCTGAGTGTATGAAAACAGAACACATTACTTTTCTCAAGCTTTTTGGCCACTTTGTTACAATAGGAAAGTAGAAAGAATAGGCAAAAAAAGATATATTATCATACTTAGGGGAACAGTATAATTTCAGACTTAAAGAGGAGAGGATGGAAGAGAAGAAAATGAGAAAGTTTGCTGTTATAATAAGCTTAGATTGTCTTTGGCTGAATCAGTTAAACTATGTAAGAGTTGAACTTCCATATATTTCTTAATCTTTCGCACGGAAGTTCTACATCTCTGTACAAATAACCTTGTGGAAGACTTCTATCTCAAGAATTAATCTTATTCTTTAGGGGGTTGTGGGGGCTTTCTTGGGTAAGGTCTTGATTATCAAAGATGGGAGAGGGGTTTACATTAAATATAAATATTTTCATTGCACTAGTTCGTTTACTCTGGTGTGACATATTAGCTCCAACAGAGTCTGGTCTTAGAAGTTTCCGATAAAAAGAAAACTTAGGGAACAGTTTTCGGAAAATCCTGGCCCTATTGAACCCTCCCAGCTGAAGGTCGGGGAAATTTGCAAGCCTGGAAACTTTATACCATATGTTTACTTTCATTCTAATAGAGAAACTATCATCCCTAGCATTTTACATATGTAATCCTTCCAAACTCTGCAGTATTGGACTGTGTTAAACTGTGCTGGTGAGTTGCACAGGCCAGCCATGTTGTGGGTATCATATCTTATTCCTTTGTTTCCTTACAATCTTGAAGCTGGATGACTCAAATTACCACTACTTCATCTGTCTTGTCATGAGTTAGGGCACAAACCTTGACCTTCCCCTTCTACTCAGCTCTTTAGCCCAAGATACTTGATCTTTTCAATCTTTCATGGAAAGTTCTTTCCCAGAACAGAATAGTTAGAGGCAGTGACCAAATCAGAGACTGTCAGCTAAGAATACTTAAGTAATACTTAAGTATTAAGTATTAGTATAATAAATACGTTATATATATATATAATAATTAGTATATTTATATATAGAATTAGTATAATAAATAATAAATTAGTATAATTAGTATAAGTATTAGTAATACTTAAGTGCAGATAAATTGCGGATTAATTGTTCTTACATGTCCTAATGTATAAGGTTTGCACTTGTATTACAGCTCTCAGTGGAGCAGTGACTCACAAGTTGACTAGTCGCAGAACAACAATCCCACCTACTTCTAGCAGGGCTGTCAGACCTCTGCAGTCCTAATTCAGTTTATGCATGTTGTACGCAACACAAAATGCTGTATATTCATTTCAGTTAGGCCTTCCTATGCATTCTCACGCTACTTTTCAAACAGACAGGGCTGGGTCTTTAGATCAGCACAAATGCTTGATGGCACACTAAAATTTCTTGGTATTAAAAGTCTTCGGGCTTTGTCAGTAGTAATTCAGGAGACTTGGCCTTAAGACAAGTCTTTGCTTCTTTATTACTTTTTACTTAAGTGTAGATAAGAGGTATGCTTGATCCTTAGCTATAATTAATGTTTCAGTTTCTAATCAGTCTTCCCTGCAACCATGCTCCTTTGATCAAGGATTGTTATTTTAGAACTGGAATTTTATAACCACTTGTACACTGTAAGTCAGATTTTTATCTTCACTGCTCCAACATTCAGTCATTAGTGTGTGCCAAAAAAGACCTTAAATTTATTACATATATTCTGATAAAAGAACAGCTGCTCAGGTGACTAGAGTCACTTACTCTATCACTAATAAGTTATTTAATACCATCTAAGTTATTTTTAAGATTATAGAGTTTAAGGAAACAAAACACACAATTATTTCCTCTATGTATCTTTTCGATAGCTTGTAAACCTACTGATTTACCACCAAGCATGACAGGTTGTACCAATATTCACTTCCTTCAGGTTGCACGGTAAATAAAACTGTCGGGAGGCTAGAAGGAACAGGCTCGGATTTGTACCTTTACTGAAGGAAAGGAAGGAGCAACTTGGCCTCCTTTCCACAGATGAAGTAGCCAACTGGCTAGTCACCATATTTTATGAATCTAAAAATGCAATGTGCTCCATCAGTTCTGTCTGTCTGAAAGGGTCTGCTCTCTTTTCCTCTGAGCCCATGATTTTTTTTAATGTTTATTCCAGACAACTCCTGTTGTCTGGAAGCAGACATTACATCCCACTTCTTTGTCAAAAACTAGTCACCCTCCCTTGAAAAATGCATAGCTTCACTTTTGCTCTCAATTACATGTGATCAAGCAACCAGAGAATATTTTCTGTGCACACATCCCCATGAATATTACAGTTTCCTTTCAAGTAGGATAATATTTGCTTAGCGGTGTTTGTGGTAGTCCTACTCATTCCTGTTACTTAGTGCTGCACTTTCACTTCCTGCTTCTGTTCTGCTTTTTCTATAGCATCCTTTTCTGGTCTGTTCTTTCTGTGAACTATCCCACTGATAGAAAGGGATTTTTGGTTACCTCCAAAGGCAAAGCTAAGAAAAGCTGTTAGTGACAGAGTGCAGCCCTGAAAGACCACATAGACAGAAGAAGGTTTCACAGGCAGTGCTTTCAAAAGTATTAACATCACCATATTCACTTATTCTTTATTGGTTCATACAGTAAAGGGAAGTGGAGTCTGTCTGGCGCTCTCGCATTCTGCTGCACCTCATTTCACATGTGCAGTTTTATTGAGTTGCATCAGTCTTGGCAGCCCACGAGAGCTGAGGAAGTAACACACCAGGGAATAAGCAGTTTGCCTTAGTCCTGAGCTGCTCATCGGGTTAGTGTGGTGTTATCCAGTCCCCGCCATGTGAGACTAATGCTCCTGGGAGGAAGAGCTTGAGGTGTTGGGGAAGACAGGGCCATCTCCTGCAAGAATCTGAATTTAGCTATAGCTAAATCAGGACAAGAGATCCAAGCTGTGGGCTAAGTGCTCCACTCCTAACTTATAATTTAAGATGTGAAGCTGCTGTTTAGGAATCTTAGTCAGCTAAACACAGGAAGAAAAAAGTAGGTACATGCCAGGGCTTGGAGTCGCCTTCGGAGAGCTCTGCAGTCACGAATAGATTCTTATGCAAAGTTTCTAGAAGCACAGTTGCTTATTTCCATTTGCCTGTTTTCTTGACAAACTGGCAAGGAGGACTGGCTTAAGAAGTCAGGAATGGAGTAGAGAAAACATGTGTAATGAAGGTATTACAGGAAAGCAAAAGTTGAGTTTAAAAAGCCAGAGGATATGAGCCGCACAAGGGAACATTCTTAGAATTGTTTAATCTTGTAAAGGAGAAGCTGTACCGTACACCTCTTTCTTGGAAAATGCAACCACCAGCACATCTCTCTCTCTTGCATGCAGGAAAAACTGGCTTGCATCCCCCGGAAGTATTGGCAGCCACCATCCAGGAAACAAAATACAGATAAATGGTCTCTGCAAAAGCAGGTAGAGCTAAGAAATGAGGTAGAGAGCACAGTCTGCAGCTTTTGAGCTGGGCACTGAGAGGCAGAAGCTGCTGTGCTGGCACAGTACTTTGCTCTATTTCATGCAGTGTGTTACCTTAGGCAGCAGATGGATATCAAATGCACCCACAGAAGAGGGGGAGCGGCGATGTTCTCCACTTCATGTCATGTTGCAAGGGAGTGTGGACAAGAGGTGTCTTTCTCCACTAGCCTGAAGTTCCTCAGTCAGTGTCCTGAAGCATGAAGTTTGATCACCCTCACAACACCAACTTAGATTGCATAATGAAAGTTTTAGCATTTCTAGAATTCCTCTTACAGTGTTGTTCTAGGATTTAGCCAAAGCTCTGTTCAGGAAAACCTTATTATTATAGCTGGCAGAGACTCCTGGAGTTATTTTTACCAGAGGAGTTAAATATTACAGAATACCCAGTTTTAAGATTGTTGCAACAGAAGTTGCCCTTAATGCAAATTAATTTAATGCAAAGGCTAGGCTAAAAGACTACCTTGTTCTTCTTGTCACAGCTCGAAGGTAAAAACAAGTCTATCAAATGCTGTGCACACCTGAGTCCCAAGCTAACTATTCCAGCTGAGTGGACTATGACAGATTTTGAAGGACACAGTAGGAGCTGGCCAGCCCTAGAAAACACATAACTGCAAGGGTGGACGCTATCAAAACATCCTTCAAACAAAATATCTCATTCCAGGGATACATGAGGGACAAGAGAAAAGATGAAGCACTAGCTTGTGCAATAGCAGAAGAGAAACAAAAGGTTACTGGTAGTTCTTCCACTTCGTTCTTCCACTTCATTCCCTAGAGTTAAAGGGGAGAGGTTTCTGGCGCCAGTTTGCAGAAGTGTTGGCAAAGGCAGATGTAAAGCCCGGGGAATTCCACCACCTAGTTAGCTGAACCAACAGAAGTTGGCTTTGATGAAGCCTGAAGAGGCATTTTCTACACAATGTTTTTCGGTTTTGATGAATGTGGCCTCCTAGGTCAACCGAAGACAGAACCCAGATGTTAGCTTCCTGCATGGGCTGCAAGAACACGCTTACACTGTTCTTCAGGGAACTGCAGTGAATCAAGGACACATGGGAGTGCAAAGTCGTATTTAACGTATGGAGTTACTCGGGGCCATTTTAGAAGATGGAGTAGGTTTGCCTGGAAGATAGGGCTCTAATTGTTCTTGCCAAAAAAATTATCTTTCTCTTCTGTTAATGCTGATGACTCACTTGTAAGCACTCAAATTTTCCCCTTCTTCAACAGTGCCAGTGAGTCCCTCTCCTGAGATTTTCCTTGAAGACTCATCTTCTGTAAAAGAATCATCAGAACTTTTATTTAGATAAAATGGCTTTCCTTGTGGCTCTGGAACAGCCATGAAAATGCGGTGTGCTCAGAAAGCCAGAGAAAAAGAGAGAAAAATATATTTATCTTTGGTTGTCAATGTTTGAGCTTGATATTGTTTCATTGGTAAGAGTTAGCTTTGCAGTTTTGGGAACAGAAATATATCCAAACAGCTAGTGTCTGTCACTGCATGACATAGCTGTGGGATGTAAAAGGTCTGCTTCCTCTGGTTACTTTTCAGACAGGAATCTCTAAGACTACTTTTTGGGAAACGCTACTGTCCTAAAAGCTTATCTGGATTACCCTTCTATTCCTTTTGTGTCCGGACTGTTTAAATACAATTCCATCCTATATCACAGACAGACATCTAGCTCAGTGGGTTATGCAAGCATCTGACATCTACTCTCTGAAAGACACACAGAGTCCCAGCCAAAGTTGTCATCTCCAAATGTTGTCTTGCTCTGGGAACGTTTCTCTCCGGAGCACTCCTGTGTGTGTCCAAGTCAGCATGTGTCGGCACAGTGCTCAGGAGCCAAGTGACACAGTGCCAGGTTGGCTGGAAGAGCCAGCCCCTCGACTTGGATTAGAGAGGCATCGCTGCGCTGGGGCCAGGTGATTATGTGGTTGTCAACAATTTCATTAGTGGAAGTGCTCAGGTTTGCAGGACAGGAATATATCTCTTGGTCCTGACATACTCTGAAAGGATTTTTCATGTGGCAGCTGAAGTGTGACCACAGGTTACAGGTTTTAACTTTTTAAGAAACATTTTCTTAAAGCTTATAGTTCAAGGCATGCTTAGGTTTGGAGGAGAGGGGAAGTAGCTCTGAGTGCAATCTACTCAGGGTAAACTAAAAATTTTGCTGCTTTCTGAGAGTAAAAACAATTTTGTGACCACTTTGCTCAGAAGTCCTCCACTGGTTGATGGACTTCGTAGCTGGAAAGTTAGTCTTTCAGTTGCCCTCCTCTGCAAGGATGGCCCCAGCCTCAAAAGGAATTTTACATGTTGATCATTTCAACAAATGCAGCTTTTGGTCGGCCACACATGGTTAGACACTAATTGTGTTCGTAGCTGGAGTCGCCACAGAAGCTGTTGGCACAATGTAGGGATTAGTCATGCTATCAATTTGTTTTCTATTAAACTTTAGGATTCATAGAAATGAAGGACCTCACAGATTTTAGCAGAGAAGGCAGATGGAAGTAAATAGGTATCTTTGCTGATTCCATAGTGTCTTAGATTCATGGTTTTTGGGCAAATCAAACTTGTGAGAACATAGCTTATGTCCTCAAGAAAGCTTTATGCAAGAATCATTTGTCCAGCTTGACACAAGGTCAAATATCGTTTTGTCAAACCTTACTTTCTGGTAAAAGGACACTTCTGAGACAAAAACTAGGAATTTTTGAGCTTGCCACATTTCAGGAGGGAAAAAAAAGCCTTTCCTGATATACAGTTTTATCTAATTAGATGACTTAACTTAATGAGATAAAGATGCAATCTTGCTTTTATGCAAGCCAAAAATGTTCCATTGTATAACATGAAATTACAAGGAGTAAGCAGGAATTGAGGCGTCGAGAGATGGTTGCAGGGAGGAGCAGAGACATTACAGCCAAGCACCAAGTTCAAAGTTTTGAAGGCACAGAAACAAAGAAAAACTGCTCCAGCAGCAAAAGAGAAAAGTTGTACCGCAGAGCAGAAAAGCCTAATACAAGTGCATTTTGTAGGTGGCAAATATACCACTAAGACATATATAAAAGGGAGTTTTAAGATGTGTCACACAACTTTAAGGTTTTTAGTGAAAGTCAGGGATTAATGCAAACTTTCAAAATCTTTTGATTTAGTGCATTTTCCTACTTGGTACTTTCACCTATTCTTCTATTAATATTAGAGGAATGATCTGTGAAAAGCAGGATCTTAAGTGTTTGTCCCTCATCCTCTGGCAAGGATCTCTGCCATCTCTGTAACAAACAGCAGGGATGGATTAAGACTACAACACAATTCAGAGCAAAGCTTCTCAAATCCTCCCACAGATGCCTTCTGCCATCATTCATTTATTGCTGTGCTTTTGGTCGTGCTTCCAAAAAAGCAGCCAGAGAGCCACAGTCTTCTGCTGCCCACTAAAAGCTGATGCTGCTACTGCATCTCATGGAGGCATTTGCAGGCCAAATAACAAGAAATTCTGCTTTTATCCACACTTGGCAACTGAGTCTTGCCAATAACTGTGACGTAGTCAAGGAGTAAGAAGTAAAATCTGACAGATTAAGCAATGAGCACATCGCTCAACACAGGTATATTCGTAATGCAAGGAAAGGCATGCAATTTACTGTCTGTGCAAGCAGAATTGTCTGAGTACTGTTCAGTCCTTCAAGTATTAAACTAATGAAGTCAGGTCATAGTTGGGTGATCTTGCTACAAACATACGGTGTATGGACAAATATTATCTAGTGTGAAGACTAGGCTAATAGTTTACTAGCAAACAGGCAGGAACCTCTAGGACTTGTAACTGATGGGCACAGCTCTCTTCCTGAGTTGGAGTAATGTATCTCCTTTCTTTCTGGCCTTGCCTCAAATACATAGATCTCAGTATGGTTTTAGGACTTCTTCAGAGGCCAAGGAAACATTAGACCAACCTCTGAAACATCTCAGAAATCCCAATCCTGAAAGACAATATGTTGTTATATGTAGGCCAGTCAGAGCTCTGCTGCTCCAAAGCAAGATTCAAGAAGGCAAGACAGGAAGAGTCAGTATAGCATGAGATAATTTCTGCTCAGAAAGCCAGTGGTGTTCACCAAAGGGACTATAAAGAGACACAGCATCCTTTGGGGAAGCTGTTTGGGGAACACGGCCCAACAACTTAAAAAAAAAAAAAAAAAAAAAAAAGAAAAAACACCTTTTCTGTGTGTATCACTTATTTTGCTTTTTAAATTCACAGGATAAATATATGCCTCCAAAGCCAAACATGCCAGCTGACTCCCTCCAGTTCTATTCAGATCAGATTCCCACTACCCTTTCCAGGGACAAAAAAAGCAAAGTATCTCCCATGCTTGCATTCCTGGTGATTTCATACAGAAGCATAAACATTAGTTCATTAAAGAGCTAACTTCAGATTTTTAATATATGCTGACTTCAAACACATATTCATTTGTAACTCTTCATGTCAAGAGGACTGTAGTATTAAAAAACATTTTTTTTCAAAAATAAATTGTGGAAAATAAGCTGAGGCTGTAAGGACATATGTTACGGCAGTACCTACTCTTGTCACTGCCTCTTTTAGCTTTTCCAGGAAAAAAACCTAGAAACGGAGTGTAACAGGAAGTTCACCTCAGTATGAAGAAAGCAAACGGCTGGAGAAGTTTGTAGGCATAAAATCAGGAAGTTGAAGCCCATATGCTTCACCTCTTTCTCTAGAGAACTCAGATATCTCTCTCTCCTTTGAGGGACTTTCAATATATGATCTCTCCCAGTAGATCCCACAGATACATCATCCTTTATGTATAGCTTTGGGTCGCTTCCTCCACAAGGCACCTGAAATTGTTGCTTTCTCCATGTTTCAGGAGTTGACGATGGGCAGGAGAAAACCAGAAACAATTAAATCTTGTGTGGTTCCCCCTTATTGCCTTGAACTGCCTTGAGGCAGTTCAAAAATCTGAATTGCCTCATGTAAATAAATCATTTACTACCCATCTTGACTTACAGGTAGTCTATGGCCAGTTCCAAAGAAAGGCAACCTGCAGCAGAGATTATTCCACAAAATTAAGAGTGGGAAAAAAATTAGGTGTGTGTACTCATATGTGAGAAACTTTGGAGTATAAAAGGTATTGTTTGAGCACTACCCACTTTGCTTCATTGCTGGGCCCCTGCAACCAAAAGTTATTCTGCTCAACTTCTAGCTTGGGTGTAAGAAGTATTTCAGGGTGCCAAAACAGTGTTTTGACTTATCCAAAACAGATTTTTCCCTGGTTGCTCAGACTGCATGTGGGAGTCCTGGATGAGCGTTTTCTCTCCCTGATTCAAAACAGCAATTTGTTTTTAAACAAAATGCAGACTGTCTAAGCATCCTAACACTCACAACAGTTGCTCCGTAGCAGTTTAGGATTTAGGGGTCTTTTTCCTTCCTGGTGAGATATCATGCAGTGCTCTTGGGGTGCTCTCATTCAAAGCCCATGAAGGAAAGCTCCGGGGTACCCACCCCAGCATCCTTTCCTACAGGGAGCACCTTCCTCTGCGACTTGCATGTGTTTCTTCTTGTCTGACTGAAGCTACCACACACTCCGGGGATCGTGTTATTTTCCTGCGCTCTGCGATATGAGTTTAGTCCCTAGGGCCACAGCAGAGGACTGAGACTGGTTTCCCACAGCCCGTGTGGATTCCTTACCAACCGGCTATTCAGGGAAAGGCAACTACTACCTCCAACTGCTTTAATAATCTTTTGATTCCTCAGCTTGTACTGCCAGTGCCCAAAATGAAATGCTTTGCCATTTGTTTTGCCTGAAACTATTCCATGAAACTGCTTCCAATTTATGAATGGGTTTGGCTACCTCAGAACCTCATTTTTAGCAAAGCAGCGACTTGCCAAAACCCTTACCCGGTGCTATTCTTGCGCACTTTGCCCAATCTTATGTTTCAGAAGCACTGCCTGTGTATAGTGTGGTTGCTACAACCTTCCCTCCAAGCCCTCTCCTCCCTCAGTCAAAACAGGAAGGCAGGAGAGGAGTCGCGGCCAAGGCCCCTTGACCTTCCCGGGAGGCAGCCAGTATTTATGTGTAGGCACTGGCTTGACGATCCGAGCGGCGATGACAGGGATGAGTTATAAAGTGATGCTGGTATAAGTGTAGTTTTAACGAGGCGTAGGATTTCCAGGATTTAGGATTGTTTTTAGCACCTTTCCTCCCAGCGCCGGCCCCTCCCCGCTCCCCTGCTATGGTTCCCTCCGAGGGCTCCACCGGCCCCTCTGCGGCACGAGGCGCTGCCGGGGCTCCCTGCGACGGGCTCCACTAACGCCCCAGGCGCCGTCCCCCCCGCGCCTGACCTCTCCCCCCTTGGTCCCCTCACAGCTGGCTGGTGCCCGGGGAGTTTTGGGTCGGCCAGCGGCGTGGGGGCCCTCAGGGAGGGAAACCTGGAGGCCGCGCATCTGCTGGAGCCGCTCCGGGCGGCACGGGGCCTCGCCAGGAGGGGCCTCGCCAGGAGGAGCCTCGCAGGCAGGCGGAGGCAGAACTGGCCTCAAACTTTAAAGCTGCTCCGGGGGCCCGGATATTCCAAATTCACCACTCCTGCTGCCGTCCCCTCTCGGATCTGTCAGAGAGGGGATGCTTGGAGGAAGAGATGGAAAAAAAAGAAGCAGTCAGGGGCTGAAATTCTCAACATTGGGCTTGAACCCATGCTTGCTAGGACAGGCAGCCTAATTCATGGTGGGCAGGACTCTAATACCACTTACACATTTTCTTCCCCACATGAAGGAGAGCATGAAACTGATTTCAACTCATTGGAATCTTCACCAAAAAGAGAACTAAGCTTTTAGTTTTAATATATTTATTAGCTACTCTTAAAAATGCAAATAGGAAATACCAGTTAAAGCAGCAAAAAAACGTTTTAAGTGCTTTTCTGATAGACAACCCTGATTTATTACTACTTCTACGAACCAGTGAAGAGTCCTTCCGCAGGTGAGCTGACAGCAATGCATTCCCTGCATTTTCCTGCTCTGCTAGGAGAATAGGGCAAAAAGACAACCTCCCTCCCTTCCCCCCAGCATTGCACTAGCGGAGTTTTCAGTCTCAAAGAATTATCTTAATTCTTATAATTCTGACCTACACCCAGGCAGAAGAAAAACTCCCTTTCACTTGCAGGGGAAAAAGCTTTCAAGAAAATTAATCTAATTATCAAACAGACCTTTCACAATGGTCCAGCTCTGTTCCACTTGAGTGGTGGCTTCACGGAGTCACTGAGCCAGGAAGCCTGTGCACACGACCAATATTTGGTCAATAGATTTTTCCTGCTTTTTTTTTTTTTTTTTCTGGTGTATGTGTTTGTGTGTATGTGTTCAGCATTTCACAACTGCACTTTTCTTCCAAAGTTGTCTTCGGAAGAGCAATTAAGTTATTTAAGACTGGCAGGGCAAGCTGCTGACACACTTCGCTTCTGAGCGCGCGGCTCTGCAGTTTATCTTGACAGAGCCCAAAAGCCGAACGCTGGCCTCCTGCCTCCGTTTCCTTGTAACCAGCCATCAGAGAAACAGATTTCCCCACTTCTCTGCTAACTAGATATGCCTGGTTTGCTTAACCAGCAAGCGCATTCCTGCACTTCAGGAAGAACGCTCCGCGCTCATTACGAGCTACTGGGCCGCGGCACAAAATTGAGAAAACAGATTTGTTTTGGACAGCCCACTCTGATGCGGAGGTGCCAGGGTGAACAACCTTTGAAGAAAATCTGCGTTCAAGAGCAAGATTAATAATCTGACAAGTGAATGGCTCTGTATTTTATATCAGTGTGCAAAATGACTGGAAGTTGCAGGGATCTGACTCACGCACAGAAATAGCACCCTGGGAACGGCTGGTCCTGCCACCGCCACCACCAGCTGCCCTCACTGTTGAGGAATCAGCGGCTCGGACGCCGCTTCTTAAGCGATTCAGCCACAAAAGGTTACAACCCGGTGTTTGGGGGAAGCAAGTCAGAGCTAGTTTTTAACTTTTCTTTTTAAGGCAGCCCTTGAAATAGCCATGAGTCGTCACAAACTCCTTCGTCTCTCCAAGCAAGAGGATAGAAACCCTGCCAGGCATCCCCCGTGGAAGTGGTGCCAGTCGCAAGTCAGCGCTCGGCGGCGCAGCTTGTCCCGGCTCAGCCCCGCTCTGCTGTCAAGGCAAGGTGTGGGCACAGCCCCTCCGATCCCTCATCAGGCAAGCAGGCTTTCTGAGGTGAGTGAGCTTTGAGCTATGACCTGTTTAAGTGTCCTGCCCCGTTATTGATCTGCAGCTACAAACATTTCGGCGACCACTCTGCCAGCTGCCTTCTGCAGTGAGTTCCTCCGCTCAAACACGCAGTCCTAAGCCTACGCTAGCGCTTCAGTTCCTCTGAATAGCCACAATAGTGTTTCACTTGCTCTTCTTAGAAAAAATGGGGCTTTTGCAAGTGCCTTAGAAGTGCTTCTTGACTTCTCAGCTCCTCCTCTGACCGAGAGCTTGCTAGCATGCTTATTGTGTGCGGAGGGAGACACAGCTCAGAATCAAACCGCTACAACCGTGGAGAGAGGAAGAAACAGGGGTTGCAGATGTGCACCCATCCTGAGCAAGGGTGCAGGTATGCAGCAGCTTTAGCTGCTCCAGATTAGGGAGGCAGTGGCTGTGCCCTGTCTGCCCTATCCTTTCTCCTCTCTCCTGTTGGCGGAACAGGTCCCTGAGAAGGGCTGCGTCCAGGGGCTGAGGCAGCTGGAAATCCACCCTACCTAAAAATGACAAGTTTTTGCTGGAGCAGCTCCCTGATAAGGCTCGCTGCCCAGCTGCGCCCGCAGGAGGGTAGAGGAGCACGACTATGCAGGGCTGGGGGAGAGCAAGAAGGAGTGTGAATGTGAAGCTGGAGAAGTCTGAGCTTCTGCAGCATGAACCCTGGGCAGGTTCACATCGCTGCCCAGGCAGCTGCCTCGGGGAGTGGGAATCCCACACACCTCTCCACTCCTCTGCTGGGGGGGGGTTAATTTTTCACTCAGTTCCCCGATGGTTTTAGCTAATTCCACAGCTTTTCCCAGGATCTTCCAGGGGTGCAGGTGGGAAGCACAGCAAGGCAGGAACCCCCTTCTGGTAGCAGCCTCACTTATGCCAGCTTTAAGCTGCTGCGCAATTGCAACTTGAAGGCTAAAGGCACTGTATAGAAATCTGGGAAGGGACACGTCAAATCTGCTCGGAGCAATTTGGTCACTGAATTATGTAACATTCTGCTTTGCTACACTGAAACTCTTTTTAGATATCTGAAGTTTGGTTCCTTAACGCTTACTCAAGGAGTATCCCTGGATGAAAATGTCTTAAATAAATAAATAAATAAATAAACTGTAGTGATGCAGGTGGCAGCACCCAGCCCCTGAACTGTAGACAGCATTGTACCCCCTGCTACTCGCTGGGTACAGTACAGCCAGAACTGCAGCATCAGGGACTTGTGACACCCTTTCTGAATCACTTCTGCAATGCCTACAGCAGGGTTCATTGAAAATTCTTCTTTTACATTGTGATCAATATGCCATAGCGCAACTAGGGATTGCTAGGTGACTTTAATCAATGGGTTTATTTTTAAAAAACATATTTAAAATATCTTGTGGCATTGTGGTACACATAATATGGCAATATATATGGTACACACAGTATTGCATTGCAGTTCTGATGCTATTTTACAGGAATGGTTCTCGCCATGATTTCTCTTTTCTTCGAAAGAGAACAAAGACCGGCTCAAAGATCACTCAGTTTAGGAGGGTGCAAGGCAGCAGCTAACGAGCTGGCTTTGCACTGCCAGGCGCTCGGAGGACCAATGCATCAGGTGAGCTCTCACAATTTCAATGCAGCTGAAACTGCAACAGTTAGATGGGATGCCTGCCCGGGACACTCAAAACCAAGGGATTTGAGGACGCTTTGGCCGCTGGCATTCAGCTGTTGGGAGCCACAGGAATCAGGATGTAGGAATTTGGGTCTTTGTTTCAGGAACATTCCTTGGAAAGTGTCAGCGCCGGCTGCGAGATGCTCCCAAATTCCTCATCTTATCTGTGTCCGGCACAGCGGGGCCCCACAGCGAGCCCGAGCGCCCCGAGGCTGCCGCCGCCGGGGGGCTCCGCGCTCATCACGCGGCAAATTCCTCCCCGTTCCCGTTACCGTCCCGGCTGCACTGGACCCGCGGGGTCAGCCCGGGATGCGGCGGCAGCGCCGGGTCGCCCCCGGCCGCGGCTGCCCGCGCAGGGGCAGCGCAGCGGCGCTCGCAACTTC
>JAYECN010440383.1:0-21984 GCA_035222435.1 Microcambeva ribeirae | reverse complement strand
CAGGGCTGAGTAGAGGGGCAGGATCCCCTCCCTCGACCTGCTGCAGACGCTCCTCCTAATGCACCCCAGGATCCCATGGTATGATATGGTATGATGTGATATGATATGAGGGAGATATCTTGTTAAGGCTGGTTTGGGGATGGAGAAATGGCGGGGGAACCTCTATGCAGTCTTTCTGTGAACAGTGCCTAAAACAAGGGGCCTTTGATTATTGATTGGGCTTCCCACATGGTACAGTAACCTCTGCAGTAAATAGCAACACCATAAGAGTAGTGGGAGTGTGTTTGGATAGCAGTGCGTTGCGGGAACAGAACCCCGATTCACAGCAGAGGCGGAGCACAGAAGAGAGCCAGCTAAGGCAGGGGAGGAGGAGGCTCCTGGGGCAGGAAATGCTTCAGCACCAGATGCAGCTGAGCTCCCTCAATAGAGCTCACTCCTATTGTAAGAGCAATAAATAGGAAGTAGAATTCAGGCAGGGCTGAATCATATTGGCAGGAATATTTGTTAGGTATTTCAGTTTAATTTTACTTTGCCGTGAGCAAAGGTGGGTTGGATAAGTGCATGGATAAGTAATGACAGATTTCTGCTTGTGATTAAAGGCAGTTTCATTCTGAAAGGTAAAGAAAAAATTTATCATTAGACCAAATCAATACTTCAGACTATTTATCAAAAAATCTTTTCAGTACACACTGAAAAACTACTTCATAGGTACCTGCTAGGCAAGGGTATCTTCTTTTGGATTTTTAGGCTCCACAGAATGTAATAAATGCCCAGCTTAAACAGCACATTGATCAGAGAGAGATTCTCTTTTCCACTGAGAAATGAGTATGCAATTTCACGATGTTACTTTTTGCTCTCAGAACAGAGCATGCTTTAAGGCAAGGAGATTGCTTTTACCCAATCTCTGTCATATCAGCACAAACCCTAGAAGGGAGACAAAAATCCAGGGAGGCAGCTGCAACTGTAGCAGGATGGTCCAAGGAACCTGAAACAGATGAAATGTTTACGTTCCTTTTGATTTCAAAACTTCTAGAGAGCTATCTGTTCTATTTGAATACCTAAAAATCTGCCGTCTCATCTCCTCTCCTGTCTTTCTTGGTAATTAACAGATTGCCGGTCTTATTACATGCTGTCCCTCTAGGAACAAATGCAAGCTTTTCTCCTCTCCTTTGAAGAGGGGAGAGAAGCCTTCTAAACATTTCTTACCACCACTGTCGTACATCCTTGCCCAGGTCTGCAGTAATTGTGCTCTTTCACATGATTTTAAATTCTGAACAAACACTAACACCTAACTACCATCTCAACTATACTTATAAGCTCTACTTGCAAGCTTATAAACTATGCTTAATCCAGGAAAAAAGGGAAACGTACTGCTGTGGAATATCATGAATGTCTTTTTACTGTCTCTTCTTTTCTGGCGCGTTATCAGAATATGTTTAAAGTGCTTAATGTCGACCCTCCCTCACCCTCAGGAATATGACAATCAATACTTCAAATGCTGCTATTCCAAGAGGCTTACCACCTTGTTTTAAATTGAAAAGTAGCTATTATTTTGCCCTTTTAAAACATCTGCTACTAACAGTGTTACTCTGCCATATTGTTCTCTAGCAGAGGCTGGATGAACAGATTTTACAATTTCTAGAGAAAGATAAAGCTGAGAAGAGTCATAAAGTGTATATATGAGTGCAACAGTAATTTCCCAAAGCAAGATAGCTGTTCTGGGCACTGGAAATACCCTTGAGTGCCATTGGCTCTCATGCACAAGTATTTCTTTGACATAAAAAACAAAAAGAATCCATTTCATAGGATATCCTCCCTCTTTTGCCAGTTTATACACAGTTCCTTTTAAAGGTATAATTCTTAGCTATATATACTATATATATAACAGTATATATATAGTTACATACACATACATAACTCTTAGTCCCCAAGTTTCGTGCAACGCTACTGACCTCTCTTCAGAGACTGAAAGATCACTGATGATGGGTGATGAAATACCAGTAAAAGATAATTGGCTTAAAACAGCACTTTGGTAGAAAAGATGGAAGGGAAAGGACTAAGTATAGAATATGATACTAGAGGTTCAGTCAGGCAGCCAAGGAAAACATATTTTAGCTGATCTGGAGATCAGGGCCTTGCTAATAGTACCATTTATCAATACAAAATAACCTTGGCTTAGTGTAAACTAGTATTTTCAGAGGTGCTTAAGGGCCTTACCTCTAAAAGTTGTGAGAGACTTGCTGATGATTGTGTCTAGATTGCAATCAGCGCTAAATAGACCAGTGCTCAGACCAAGTATTTTTGAACTAGTTCAGACACAACAGTCTGGCCATGGTAACAACACAGCAAGACAAACTCTGCTCTGAGCTCTGTGCTCATGACACTTAACTGCCAGCACTAAAGCCAGTTAGTATAGCTGTGCCCCCAGAGAAATACCTATAGCACAGTTGGATCTATCAGGCTTAGTGGAAGGAGCACTGACTTATGTTAAGCACTTCAAAAGCCCAGTGATTACAGACAATATCTGCTCAGAAGAACACAGAACAGAAACATGATTTGCAGGACAGATTCATATTTGATTTGATGCTAGTAGTCATCCAAACTACACACTCTTCTGTATGATAAAAGAAAAAGTGCTCTATCAGAGAAAGGATCAGCTACTTAAACAAGAAGCAATTACTAATAATGTGAACTCTCATCTCAGGTCTTCTTTTAGACACAGACTCTCTAAAACAAAAATAACTAATTTCACTGCCCCTAGCAGCCTTTTGAAAGGTTCCTTTGAAATCCTATCCTATTTTTTCATTGTAGTGAACAGGTGTAACATTTTGTAAGGGCTGAACAAACTTACAGTCTACCAAAATAACAATGGATAATTTATCATTTATGAAGAGGATGATTCATTCCTAGATTTTCTTGCCCTTCAGGTTGAAGCCAATGTGCTTAATTCAGCTTGAGCTATCTTGCTATGACAAAGTGAATAAACGGCCTTCTGATCCTGTTTGCATGTACTAAAGCCCAGTGCTCCTTTTAAATAAAACTGCTTACATGTGCTTCAAAAAGTATTTTTAAATATAATTATTTTAAAGAGGCAATTATTAACGTCAAAATCAATCACAAATTTACTTTTACATGCACCATCTGCATGTTGAAACAATACATCTGCAGCAAATCATGAAAAGGCCATACATAAATACATCAGGATTTCATAAGTAGGACTTCTGGAGTTACAACAATCACATCCTCTGAGCATCATCAAATTAGTAAACTTGTCTTTTCTGACTATTTTGAGATGTTTATTTTCACCTGAATTGTATCTCCAGTCAAGACATGGCTGCTGTTTTCTAGTAAAATGTCCTCTACATAAAAGTGACTAGCAAATCTTTTTTTTTTAATGTTCATTATTTCAGTTTACAGTCCCCATCTGAAGATACATGAAAAGACTTTAACTAGAATTCGCCCCAAGTAGTTTGAAATTGAGTCCTTATGATATCATTGTTGAATTTCCGTTATAAGAAAGAAGGAGCTGACATGATCGATGAAAATGTCACTTTTTAAAAGCTCTTATTAAATGAACCAATGCAACCAAAGGTTCCTTCTCAATCAGTGTTGGCATCTCAGTGAAATACTAACAACTCCCTAAAAAAATAATCTTTAGGAGGTCCTACCTTGATAATGTCTGAATCAGAGGATATATGGACACATTAACATCTTCAGGGTTAGAAAACAAAGCCAAGATTCCTAAAATTTCATACACCAAAATGATTTTTGAACATATGGAACAAGAACAGATGCAACAGATTATTACAGCGGGCACATTCAATCAGTTTGACACAAAGTCTCCGTCCTTCAACAGTTGCAGAGCTCTGTCCTTGAAAAGACCAAGATGGGCTTCTCAAGAGAGAACAAAGTGTCCTCTAAGTTCAGATGAAGGAGCATAACCTTCCACAAGCCATCTAGATTGTGAAGAAAATGGGGAAAAAATGGGCATCAAGAAGACTATGAGCTCCAATCTGTGCTATTTTAGCAGCTTCATAAATGTGACAATTTAAAGCACTGTTGCTTATAGCAACATATATAAGATAGTACAGATGGAGAGAGAAAAAAACACTGCTGCAAACCCATCATTGTCCCCCGTAAATTTACATCTCTGAGAGGATTTGCGGATTTGATAAAAGAGGAAGAGGCTGACATGAACGTTGCAGTAACAAGGGATAGAGGAATATGCTTGTCAGCATTTGCATACCCTAAGCCACCCTTAGGAGACCTTTTATAATTCAAACACAGGCACTTAGTTCTCAAAAGTCTGTCTTGAGACTATGAATTGATAAGGCATATTTTTGTTAAACAGACAGAGAATAAACTTTGCATCAACTAATTAACTCAGGAAGTTTGCCTTTTAGTTACAGATAAATATTACCAAAAATACAGCAATAAATATTACCAAGGAAAATACAGATGTTCCAGCAGAAGATCAGCCCTTCAGCAAACCACAACAAGCCAAACTGCTATGACTGTGCTGGTGTCTCTCTGACTCACAAAAAATAATACAATACTACAGTACAACGCAATATATACTAACTGTGTAATCATCACCTAAGAAAACACAAATTTTAGTAATGGTAGAAACATGTTTCCCTTTGGTCTACTGTGTAAATATTATTTATTTGAATAACTAGAACTAACTATGAGTATTACCTGACCAATGTATACTTTTATTATTTCTTTCACATGACAGAAACATAAAAAAATCACAGTTCCTCAATTCTCTATCTACTCATAAGTGAAATGGAATTACATTCCCCCTTTCACCAGTAGTAATTTTTGTTGCTTTGACTAGGAAACTTTTTTTTTTTTTATTTGGCAAATGCTTCTGAATATGCAAGCTCTTATTACAGTTGCAGGTGCATCTTTACACTGTGCAGCAATAGAGGCACAGCAGTGCTGAATATTTATCCTTTTGCAGTGAAGCTCAATATACATAATTGCCATTGATTCTCTCTCCCACCACAACCATCAGTCATGAAAAATGGATATACATTTCAAAGAGCTGCATTATGCTCCTTTTATTTTGCCTATCACCATCAGGCCTGCACATACCAAACAGCCATGTAACAAGTAAATTTGCTTAAACCTGGGCCATTTAAACTCAGTCAACATATAAGAAGCTGCACATGAAAGAATATAAATAGCTGCCTCTTTCCTAACAGCATTGGCTTTGACAGGCCAGTGAAAATAAAACCCTATTTTTGCACACAAATTCAGAGAGAAAAAAAATGCTTTGCAAATAGCTCTATTTTTGCATAATTACAGAGTAAAACTTGTTCTAAAGTTTTAACAGTGAAATAATCATGATGCGTCATCCTGGAAACCCAGGGATAACAGGGAGCTTGTAGAACAGTGTCAACTATTGTATTAAAGCAATGGGTATTGCCTTGGTACTCTGCCTGGAATATGGGCACATATGATACCATTTCTAAAGGTTCTGTAAGACATTCTCAGACTTTTTAGGACAGATGTTGTGGATGTAAAGACAGTGCATTAGGAAACAGACAACAAAGCTTTTGCAAAAGGAAGTCATGCCTCATCATCATGCTTGTATTTGAAATAGTCTAGGAGCATGTGGGTAAGAGAGATCCACACATTCATTTACTCAATTTTTACATGGATTTCTGAAATTATTCTGAAAAGCTTCCTCATCAAAGTAAAAAAAGCAGTAGGATAAAATGATCTATGTATCCTTGAACAAGGATCAAGGCTATTAGAGATCTTTCCAGGAAAACATCAGCTTAGTGATTAGCAACAGTCTAAAAAGCAAACAGAATATCAGGAATGATCTCGAACAGAAGGAAGAGCAAAACAGAACTTGATCAGTTCACTAAATGAATAGAGGCTCACTTGTATCTGGAACACTGCAGCTTTGCTCTTCCATCTCAAAAATGATATAATAGAACTAGAAAAGGGCATCACTGCTCTGGGAAGTTTTCTATAGAAGGGATAATCAAGTAGACTTGGACTCACTGATCTGGAAGCGTGATGTTTGAAGCAGGGCACTATGACAGATGACAGGGAAATCAGGTCTTGGAGAGCGTGAAAAGGGATCAGCTGTTAACAGCCTAGTGCAGAGTGAGCAGGTCATCAAAGGAAGCTGTCAGGTGGCAGGTGTCAAACATGAAAGGAAATGGTTCTTCAGGGAACAGTTCCCTAATCCTTGGGACACCTTGCCACCTGCTGGATGGTCGCACTTCGTAAGGTTCAAACAGAAAATGTCCATGGGTAAAAACTCAGTCTTACACTGAATATAAAGACACCACTTCTGGCAAACACAGTATTTGTCTCGGAATTCAGTCTAATGCTAATGGTTAGGAGCTGAGGAAATATTGCGGAAATTTTCACTGTTAGCTTGCTCTGTTTTTACAGATTTCCCTTGGCCTCTCTTCTTGGCCACTCTTGCAAACAGAATATTGAGATAAGTGTCCTTAGTCTGAGACATTTTCACATGGACAGAATTAATGGCTTGATACAAGCCAATGGCAAGCCTTAATGCTTAAGCCTTAATAATGTCACACACACTGTCAATGTTTGTAGCCATCTACCATTTGAGTGCACAATTTCTCTCTTTTTTTTTTTATTACAGAACCTGCGTTTTTTTTAGGAAGAACACTCTCAAGAACTTCGGACAGACTTTCTGAAGCTGATGAAGAACCCAGGTGGTTAAAACATTCCATCCCTGAGGCACCTTAAATGCAGATCTGACCTACCTATATTTATATCTTCCCTTACCTCTTTTAGGAAGTCCTAAGAACGAGGTTTTCAGGATTCATGGAATTCATCCAGTTTATCAAATAGCTTCCTCTCCTTATGGAATTAACAATGAGGATTATTCTCGATTTTTCTGAAGCTTGGATTGCAATTTCTTCTCAGCCTGGGGCTGGGATTATCACAGTCAGTCAAAAACTAATATAATAATACAGTGCTGTCTTTACGCATGCCAGAACGCTAAAATCTGCCCTAGAATGACTTCAGCAGAAAAAAAAATATCTCCAAGACAATGTATTGAAGAAAAGACCAGTAGAACACTATAGGGTTCTATAAATGTTTACCACTGCATTGAGGACTGCATTTAAGTAAGTGGTATGTGCCTTGGCAAAGGCTGGATAATTCCACTTGGGACGATGTTATTGGAAGACATTCAAAAAGAGCATCAGGATATTGGACCAGAATACCCAAGATCTGTTTGTGATCCCAGGATTAACTATCTTCGTTTCAATTTTTTTTTGCTGGGACTCCAAGCTTTTAGCTAGAAGGTTTTCATACAGCCTAACATGGGTCAGCAATTTTTTCTGCCTAATTTGGGAAGTGAGTCTCCCCAGGTTTGCTCTGGAGATGGGCAGGCAGGCGATTCAGGCCATGAGCACAATTTCAGTACCTGAACTGCCCTCTGGCATCCAGACTCCGAAATGAAGACTGGTCAGAAGACCCCGTCCCCTTCTACTCTTCCCAGTCACTAAGGGAATGATGTCACTAGCACTTCACACTGTACGAACATGTCACCAGAACCACCAGGTCTGTAGGCCAGCCATAGCGCTTGCTGCTTTCCAGGACGGTCTAGGAGACCCTATCTGACACAGACGCTGCCCTTTTCTCACAGGTTTCACTTGGCCCTGGCCTCTTAGACAGCAAGTGAAAACAAAAAATAACAAGCTTTAAATTAGAACAGTGAGCTGCTTTTTGTAGGAAGAAATACGGCTTCAACATATTTTGACTAGCATTAGACACCATTTACTGGACGCTTGGAAAAAAAAATCCTTTTTTTTTTTTTTTTTTTTGTAGAGAATCTTTTTCATTTGTTTGCCTCAGCAAGATTTTATCTGATTCTGTAGCTAAATAACCTCAAAATAATTGTTTTCTGTCCATTCATTTGGAATTTTGGATGGTACTCTTATTATGACAGGATGCAGATTTTTCAGTATGAATAGTCTTTTGTTAACATTTAAATCAAATAATTCAGGATCCAGCTGCTCCATAAATAATATCAAATAATCTTCACCATCTGAAAGACCAAGTAATCTAATATTAGTCTTGTTGCTTCATCGCTGAGAATTTTAATCACCTTTTAAAGAGTACTAGCAGCTTGAGATAAAAAGCCTGTTTTCTAATCCTAGTCTTTTGTAGTGTTTCCTGCTTTTCAAGTGTTGGTGTGCATTTCTGTCCAAGCTTCTATGCTTGATAAAAGTAGTCTTGCAAAATTCATTTACCATACATGCTGTTATGGCAACACATACACACTGAAATTCTTTGCTAATCTGTTTCATAATTACTGAAATGGCTCTTTTTAGGCTTCAGTCACAGAAGAAATGGCTGAACGATCAAAGAAAACATCGATTTATATTTGTTTTCTCTTCTTTCTATAAGAACATGTCATTCAGCATGTTCGGACCACATTTTGGTTCAGTCATTACCCTTCAATCACAGTTAGAGGTCAAAGTCTAGGTAAGATAGCTGAACAAATGACAAGACTTTTCCTCATACTCAAAGTGCTGATTATCAGAGGGAAGTCACATCCTAACATAGGCTCAAGAAATCTTTACAGTTATAATGTGACATAACATTTGTCTGTCACAGAAGATACAATGACATAACAGCTTTCTGCTCTTTGCTTAATGAAATACTACCCAGACTACTATCAAGTCTCTTTATAAAGAACCTTTTCCTAAGATCAATGACATAGTTCTAATACCAAACATACTGGTTTGTTTTAATTTTTGCACTCCAAACAATAAAACCCACAAGAACAGTGATTCAAACATAAACTATTATTGTACCTATTGTTCAAACAAATGACCCCCAAACGTGCCAACAATTCCACCCATGGTTCTTGGTCTGAAGAACACATTGTATAAATTCCTCACAATACAATGAGGGTCTTAAATCACATCTGCAAAGCTGAGCTGTTTCCCTGAAAAACCCTTTGCCCCTGCAGTGACATCTTGGCCTGTAAAAAAATAAACTACGAAGATAAGCATTTCTGTTAAATACACAGCTTCTTGAAGTAGGAGCTTCCCAACTGGACCTTCCTTCAGCTTAACAGGAAGCCATGCAACGTTTCTTACAACCTCCCCTTTCTCCACACCCAGATTCCTGACTCTCAGCTCACTCAGCGAATCCCCCATGGCTGCCAACTAGGCTGCTCACGAGCCAGGACGTCGCTTGCTGCACGCTGGAGGACAGATCAGCCCATGTGGGCGAGCGCCGGTCTGCCCTGCACCACGTCCCGTGCCAGGCGCGAGGATGCAACTAGGGGAGCCGTGTGGCACAACCTGAGTCACTACAGCCCACGGGCGAGGGGCCAGCGCAGAGCTGCCACCGACGCTCAGCCCGCAGAGGAGACTTTTGTGCTTTAGTGAGGCTGTCGGGTCGGGTTTAAGGTCTTTTTATTTCAGCACCAGAAAGAAGTAGGAACTGAGCTCACCTGAGGAAAGAAGAAAATGTGCTACTTCTGATTGCAGTTTTGTTTTAAATGAAATCCAATGCTCTTATAGCAAGTATTAACAGCTCACATTCGACCATGTTTCAGACTACGTCCAAAAACTCGATAATTTGCTTTTAATCTACTGGGGTAGCCGCTTGCCAAGCCTCTCTTTAATTTCCCACTGCCACCGAACAAACAGAACAAGCTGGTGCTCTGCGTTAGCGCGAGCGCTACTGCTGGCAAGCGCTTCTAGACAAAGAAAGCAGGATGCTAAAAAAAGCACCATTTAATTCCCAGGGCTGAAGTTTTGCATAAGGGTGCAAGTTGAAAGGAAGGAACAACCAAAATTTATGAAATAAGCAGGGTATACCTGATATATTGAGAAACCAGTCTAGTATCTTTTGATAAAGCATTCGATAATGGAGCCTTTTAAAAACTCTCAAGGTGGCTATGCAAAACCAAAACAATTTACAACCTTTAATCCCCTTTTTAAAATCATGGCTAACTTATGTTTACCACCACGCTTCATGTAGCCTACAGGATCTAATTTCCTTTGACTTAGTAATATCTGGGAGACAAATGGCCCATTTTACCTTCCCCAAATTATCATAAACTTATTCACAGGCTCTTCAGTGCTTTTTTCAAGGTGAAACACTCACCCAGGGAATTTCTTTTGAACACTAGTTGGAAAGAATAGGAACATTCACAAACATCAGATATCAGCACAAATTTTGATGTGTTAAATGCTCATGACTTGGAAAGATTTTAATCTCATCATTCAAGATACAGCCATGACTTTTTACAAAACAGGTGGTAAATGAGAATGGTGAGAATTTCACCATTAGAAAGATGAGAACTTTGGTGACAGAGAGCTAAACTTCAGATACATAATGCAATCTGCAAAGAGCTCAGTTCAGTTGGAAACAGGGAGGATATTATACACTAATACACAGAAGCAACCATGCTGTTAGGTGTGTATGGGCACCAGAATCTGACAGGGACTAGAATGGCTCAAGGAGAGAGGCTGAAGACAAATTTATATCATCAAACTTCTGTTTCAAATGGGCATGACAGTTCCTATCTACTTTACTGCAGATTGAGAGTTCCTCAGTGTAGCAATACTGATTAACTGCTGCTAAATTTAATTTCTATTTCCATTTGACAACTGCCACGAAAGCACCTTGTCAGTCAGCTTTTAATAGCCATTACCTACCATTCTGGATTTTAATTTAATTTCTGAGACAATTTAAGGACACTTTCAAGAGGGAATGCATTAAGCAATGTAAGATAAACATTCCTAAATTGGAGAAGAAGGCTCAAGCACAGTAACAAACAGGAATTTGTGCTAGCTAGGGACTCGGCCATACCCGTAGGTTTTTGGTGGAGTGACTCAGAGGGGAAGAGTCAAGAACTAAAGTTCTAGTAGGGCTGAGTCCCAGATTTGCTGCATTTTGAGTTTCTAGTCAGCTTCCTTATTAGCAGGGGAGAACAGTAGCTCCCATCTAGCCCAAATATGCACATATTCCCTTGCCATGGTACTCCTGGTGCCACATGGCAAGCAGGGCAGAGGGAAAGGAGGCCCTCCTGGCTCTCACCCAAGCAGGGACACAGCTGGGACACACTCTCCTGCCTGGGAAAGGCAGGGGCAATTCTGCTGTAAAACACAGCTTCTCACTTCCAAGCAACCACAGCCACCTTAATTTTCCAGAGATTCCACATTTGTTCCTCAGCATTAATGGCATTTGCTCATCTTTTCTTTAGGCAGTAGACTGGTATGCTGAACATGAGATTCAGTACTAGGAGATGGAAAATATAAACACAGTCCTCCCCAAATTGATATGCTTTCCTTATTCAATCTCGGGTTTACATTCACTGTAATCTTTTGATATTTTTAGTGACCATGGCAGTAAACGACATAAATCTGGGCAGTTTAGTAACCAGAAATACCACCCTGAGAAGCGACTTTTTCTTTTCTAACAGTAGCATGGTTTTATATTGATGTGGGAATTTAGTAAAATGTACCATCAAAATAGCTGCATACTGTGCTTCTACTACGGCACAAAAAAATAAAAAAATTACCTTCTCCAGGAGTCAAAATTTAAGAGGCTTGAATCCATGACACATATCTCTGCAAACTTATATTGATTTATAACTAAAGTTTTGGTGATATTTGAGAGTGATATTTGAGACTGATACAAGCAAACGATGGGATTTTTCTGTGAAAAAGTTGTTTCACTCTGATCAACATAAGCTTAGGGATGCAGTATTTTTAATTCATTTGTCTGATTTAAGACCTAGAGCTCAAAAGAAGTGTTTTAGAACATAGGTCTGCCACAGCACATGATAGTTCGAGTCCTCTCTTAATTTATCTCCAGAATAGCCTTTTTTTCATAAACATAAATTCTCTTGGTACTTTTTCTCTCAAGATGTGTGTTTCTAGTGAAGTTTTATAAAGTATAGTCTAGTAATGCCCAACAGTATTCTGTGCCTAAATCTGAAGTATTATTAAGCATGGCAGTCTATGTGTTTTCCCATTTTATACATCTATTTTTGCATAAGAAAAAAAAAATACTTGCCAAAGAAAGTAACTTAAAATTTGGGATTTATCACAGATATATCTGTATTAAAAATGAAAAACTAATAAAAATAATGATTTTTCATAAAAGGAAAAATAAAGGAAAAAATGGAATTGATATAACATGGGTTAATTACCTATTTTTGTGAAAGTCTTATTTTATATGACATAGTGCAGATCACTACTTCTTCTCTGTTCTGTTTTTGCCCTCTATAAAATAGGATGACAGCCATTTTTTTGAAAAACAAAAGTATTGAATCATAATTCTTTCAAGATAAAAAGCACATAGGGTCATAAAAAAAGAAACATCCTGTTACAAGATGTCCATAAGCACCTTTCTTTCTGAACAGAGATATACAAATGCTTTCCTGAATTGTAACCTTGTGAATCATATGAGAAAAGTCATTACTAATGTTCATATTTAATTTTTTTAATATCTAATCATATTTTATTCTTAGACCTTATGTAGACAAAGAAACTAGCAATTTTCCACACAACCCTATTTATGTGGAAAAATAAAATCTTTACAGCTCAGACTTATTTTTCTAAGTTTGTGGACTGCAGAGTAGAAAATGATACATAAGAAAAGTAAACGTAGCCACAAAAATGTGGAATAACACCAACCATACATGTTACTGTTATAGCAGTTACTTACTCTTATGTGGACCAGCTGACTGGATGTGGATGCATTGATGTGTAGATACTATAGGATTTCTGCATAACTCTGCCCTGGGATATAACAGGGAAGTATCAGAGTCCCGTTGCAACACACACAGATGCAACAGGAATCTAGCTGGGCTTTCAGACCAATGGGATACTGAGACTAAAAGATCTAGGGACTAGCAATTCAGTACACAGCCACAGTAAAAATCTCTGTGAGCTGTTCAGTTAAAACTGTAAGGATTCATATGGCCTTTCATTAGATCCTTAAGCTCGTGATTAAATTACAATTGAATTACTTGTAATCCTGTAGGGATGGATGTGACCAAATTATGTTTTTTTTAATATTTACATTCATTGTTTGTAAGTGTTTTTAGGAATTTCATGTTTGGGTATCAGTAGCTTATATGCCTTTATGCATTCAGAGAACTCCTGTATTAGCCCAAATCTATTCCGTCTGCAGAACTCCTTCATGAAAATACGTGTTCCCTTTTGGCTGCACAATACAGAAGGTAAGGAGAAATATCACTTCACCTTATAATCAGACAAATGGGTACAGATTGAAACAGAGGAAATGAAAAGAGGTACTGGGGTGACATGAAGATACATCTCCTAGCCTCTTGGAAACATTCGATTTTTTGGCAACCCTTATTGCACCCCAAGTCCACTTTAGAGGGCTTGAAAAAATAAATTCCATTTCTCTGACGGAACCACGCTAACAGCAGAACTCTGCTGGAGGAATAATTTCATGCACAAAATGCTGAAGAAAGAACCTTCAGTTGCATTCACTTGACATTTCACACAACCGAGTGCTCACACCTGCCCCTGAAATCAAAGGCAGCCCTGTTCGGAAGACAAAAACTGCGGTAACACTAACAATTGGAAAAAAAAAAAAAAAACAGATCTGAGTGTTCATGTATTTGAAATAGGACATTACTAAGATTATGAGTGCTGCTACTCTGTAAATTATGGTCAATGGGCATTTTTGTATGTGAACCACTTGCCAGTGGCAAATGTTTTCAACAGAGCACCAGAGAAAGGTGGAAGGAGAAAGTTGGTAGGGGAATCTGAAACAGGTTTCGGGCTCTGCAGTAAAAGACAGACATTGATATGCTGGAACAAGTCCAGCAAAGAGTTACCACGATGACAAGGGGGCTGCAGCACCTGACATGGGAGGAGAAGCTAAAGCAGCTGGGCTTTCCCATTTTCACAAGAGGAAAGTGAGGATGGATATTACAGTAGTATTCAGTTAATTAATGGGAAATTGGAAAGAAAACAGAGCCAGGTTCTTTTAGGCAGTGTTCAGTGAAAAGTTGAGATTACAAGAAATGCAAGTTGCAACAAAAAAAGTTCCAACTAGATATTAGTGAAAAAAAATTACTCTGACAGTGGTAAATTCCTGGATCAGGCTGCCAAAAGAGGCTGTAGGATCCCCATCCTTGGAGACTGTCAGAACTTGCCTGGACAAAGCCCTGGGCAACCTGCTCAAATTTTGAAGTTGCCCTTGCTTGGAGGGCCAGAGGGTTTGGACCAGTTGACCTCCAGAGGTACCTTCCGACCTCAGTTATCACTGAATCTATGAAATTGACGTGAGGATCAGAATCCAAGGACACAAAGTTAGAAGACAGAAACAAAAAGGAGTATATTAAAAAAAGGCCTGCAGAGGAGTAGCCATGAGACCATACACTATAGAGCCTAAAAATGAAGGAAATTTTCTAGAATCCCAGGGTTTTTCTTCTGTAACCAAACACCTGCAAGACTTCCTGACAAAACATGTGTCTCATCCCCCCTCTAGTGGCTGGTACATGTAGGACAACTCGCTGTTAAAATCACTTTGCAAATTCTAGTTGGTAAGTACCTAAGAGTGAAAGAGACTTTTCCCCCATGTGGATCTCAGCACACTCTTTTATCATGGAATTGTTGAGGTTTGTTTTCAATTTATTTTTTTTTTCAAAAAAGTAATAGAAAATGGCACTTGCTTTAGGATCTCGCTTTGTCCATAAAGCCAGCTTCAGTGCGCGCTTTCTTGATTTTTGAGCTCTTTTTCCCTCACTTTTCAGACGTTTTTTTGCTTGCCTTATGTTTATGTATATATGCATGTTTATGTGCACACAGATGACTGTCTTCCTGGGTACCTGCATTATCCTTGTGCTTGTATACATGCTTACATTTATATAGACATTCTCTTAGTGGGCTATATTGATAAAATGTTTCCAAAATTTGTTGATTCAAAGAAGTCTGCCTAAAGTCATCTTTTACATCTATAAATGAGTAAAAGTGCCCTAATCTCTAAAAATATCTATGCTATGATCAATTATGTGAAAGGAGTTCACGTATTTAGTTTAAAGAAAAATGCATGTTTCTGTTCCTAAGGATGAAGGGAGGTATTTACGCTAAATATTACCAAACAGGTTCAAATGTTTTGGTCTAGACTTTTAAGAGGTGTAGTATAATCTGCTACATATTAAAGAGGTTATATAAATTAAAATAACAAAATTAACATTAGACTTTAGTTATAAGAACTGGGAATACTGTAAAAATATTTTCTTAAAAATTGATGCTCAGAGGTGTTCTATTTATGTCAAATAGTGAAGGAAATACAGAAATATAACTGATGCTAGTTATGCCAATATGACATGTATCACCAGGACGAATCAAGAAGTCAGAGTGTGATACTAAAAATACTCTTCACATAAAATATATGCTTAGCTACTGTGCGAAAAGATGGGAATTTTGGCATACATGAGAGAACTACAGAACATTTTCTAAATATTTTAGTGGAAGTAAGTGACACTAGCAATGACCACATTGATCATTGCAGTTCCTAGAAAATTGACTGAGGGAAAGATGCACAGAGTGATGATTTTATCATAGTTTCAGCTACAGTAGGAAACATCAACTTAAAACACCAACAACCTCAGACTCTTTGACTCCTAATACACCTAAGCCATCTTTGCTTGCTATACTCATAGATGTTAGCTGATGGGCATGAGCAGCATGGATCTGAACAGCATTTAGACATGTAGACAGCACCAACAGTAAAAAATATCAAACCCCAGTGCCTCACCAGGTTAAGTCAGACAGGCCTTCATGCAACTCCTTCATACATGGAAATGCTATATACATAGTATACATGCAGTAGCTGGTAGCTACCAGAAACAGACAGCACATGAAGTAGCCTAAAAAGCCATTTTGCAAGAAGCTTTTCCTAACTGTGTTCTTGTGTAATTGCAGATGGATATTTTTAATTTAGGTACCAGCCTGTCAAATGGCCCAACCTGTAAGAATGGTAGCTTGAAGCATGCAAAAGAGCTAACAATTTCCATGGGGCTAATCACCTGCTTACAGTTAACGTGTGCCAACTTTGTGCAGAGTGGGGCCATGAACATTTCATTGATTAGACAACCTGGTACAATCAAGGGGACTGAAAATACTGGTTTCCAGTCTAACAGACAGTCACTGGTTTTGGTCTAACAGACAGTGATGACGTCCAGTAGGCACCACACAATTCACAGTCTTGAACACCTAAGAGAAACGTGGCAACACAGTTTATATGGGTATCACTAATCTTGCAAGTTGGCATCCTGTCTCAACAAGGCTCCCTAATGGAGGGAAACAGTCATTTCTACGTCCTCTGAACTAATGAACTACTTTAAAATGGGCGGAATCGCCTTTTGGGAATGTGTCTTTCTTGCCACTGTCTACAGAGAGAGCTTAAACAGCTTCTTTGGAAAGGACACAGTTCTTTGATGAAGTTAAATAAAACAAATGTCACCCTCTGCCTCCATGTTTATTTTCAGACTTTAGCACTCAAATCTATATTCTGATATTGTCCTAATCAAGATACCACTCGCACTAGGTAAAAAAAAGGATAAATAGGCTATGCTAGGAGGTCAGTCCCTCCATAAGCATGCAAAAAGTTCCACAGAAAAGGCTATGAACCATTCTTATTTAGCAGCCATAACAGCATGGCAGAACTCTAGTCTTACAAAAATTCACCAAAACTTAATAATGCCAATGTAATATCAGGGATTGCCAATGAAAGGGACACCTTTTTCAATATTCTTACTCATATGAAGAAACCAAACTGAAAAAAAGAATAAAGAAACCTGGTGTACAGTTATCAATTTTACTAAAAAATATGCATTTACTGAATGGTTATATGGTATCCTAAATATCAGCAAGCAACTCACACACAAGATACATTAAAAGGAAGTCATTTTCCAGATGTGCTGAAACAAAACAAAACAAAGCAGAACAATCCTTTAGGCAAAGCATTTACCTCACAGGACATAAACTTGGAGAAAAGTTCTGCAGAATACCACTTCCATTAAGATTCATTCTTGCATTTTTCTTCTAAAATAGCCCATTTTCCTTAAGTTTTACAGTTCCGGGATAGAAAGAGAAACAAAATGATTCAGACGATAATTGGCTGAGTCACAGACTCTTAAATATTTGAGGATCTGAAAATGGTTCTTTTCCAAAAAGGATGATGACCAATTTAAATCCTAAACTTTTAGGTTCTGAAACATTATTTCATTAGCAACAGTTCTTAAAAAAAAAAAAAACAAAAAACAAAAAGCAAATTGCATTATTCCACAGACTGATCTTGAACATTTGCATTAGATAGCCCAGGATCTGCTTGGATCCCACCAGCGGTAAAACACTTTGCTGAAGCAGCCCCTTGCAGCTGGAACCTCTCCAGCTCTCCCTGCTTCGGCTAGTTCAGATTCCACTGGATACTGCGCACCAGGCACTTCAGTAAAATAAACTTGCCTGATCAAATGATACAAAACCCAAAGCTGTGTGTGGGCGTGCAGTCACTGAACGACTTTGCTCTAAACCATTATTTTATGCAATGCAGTTGAAAGTAACAGGTCTATCTGTGAATTCAGCTAGGGAGGTTTCAGGAATGCCCTGGTAAAGTGCAGCCCCAGGTGACTTGTGGCTGAGCTTTGCTGCTTTAGGGACCCAGTGCAGGATTTATAAAGGACCAGGTAGCTACTAACCTAGTAACACGCTATAAACGAGCTGAACTTAAAGATGATGTTATCTGTAGTAAAAAATGACTCAAAGAAAAAGACCATAGAACAGAGGGGATAAATCACTCCCAAACACAATCTAAGGAACAAAAATTATGAAAAAATAATCTTTTTTAAGGACTGACATTTAACTTAATAGTAAAAAAAGAAAACTATAATGTATGTCATGCTATTTCACACTGATGAATAATTTTCTGAACTTCTCTTGTAGAAAAAGGACACAACTCTAATAAAATGATTCATAGTACTAAAGCATTTTCCTTAGCAAACATGCCATACACTAGCAAGACTTTTAGAGAGAATATTTCTTATTTCTATTAGAAGAATAATTCTTTGGAAGACATATTGTTGTGAGTTTATGGTAAGATGATCTGGATGGCACCATGTATGAAATCTCATCTTCCTCACAGAAGTACTTTGTGCCTTCAAGAGGCAGAGCCGCATTTTAAAGCAGGCAATAGATCCCAAATTCTGATGCTGCAGAGATGCGGTCTGCCCAGGTTCATGTTGACTGGGCAATAGAAAGTAAAATAGCAATAACTGTGTTGGTGGTTGGCAAGAACAGCAGAAGAGCCCCACATAGTTATTTAACAGAAGAAGACACTACAATAACAAAGCATGTGTAAAGGTAACGGGGGTAAGGTGAAGAAAAAAAAAATCTGACATTTTATTTTACAATTGTCAAAAGTATGTTTACCAAAAGAAAATAACAATCCCTTCCTACGACCAGTATCTTTAAACCAGGAAACAACCACCAGAAAAGCAATCCTGTTGAGCAAATTTCACACAAGATATAAAAGCATAAGAACATAAAAATAAGGCTCTGAGGATTAGGTTCTCAGACTACTTCAGGAAATATTTATAACACATAAATTAAAAAAAAAAATACAGTCTAAGCTATAGTTTTAGTAATAATAACTATAGTTTTAGTTTTATCTGTCAGATACTACTATAACTCTATAAATCAACACATAAACAATTACATACACTAGTTCAGTTCCAGCTGCATCACTGTAAAAAAAAAAAAGAGATATGAGAAAGATATAAGCGGCAAACCCAAGGGTCAAACCAAAAGACTTGACATCTCCATCAATAAACCTGCTTCCACATCATCATGTGACACAGAAAGAAAAGGCATATGATGCCCACTAGCCAAAGCGGTTCACGCTTTGCCAAAGGTCATAAGACCTTTATCAGCATTTCCCCCCCTCAAAAAAAAGACTCAGTATATGAAAAAGGTCTCAAATGGGCAGATCGGGCACCAGGAGGGAGGGGGGAAACACAGTTGCCAGGGCACAGGTCCCAGTTGGAGCCTTTCTAATAGACCTGGGAGAAGCTCCTGTGGATGCAGCTCACTAGATTTAAATGGTAGCTGAGCAGCAATCTGAAGTGAAAGAACGGATTTGCTTGACTTCACTTTTTGCGGGGCAAATGCATCACATGGTAAACACTCTGCAAATACAATTTAATTAATTTCAATGGGATTTAACGGGATATCGTTCATTACTCTCTCATCTGTGCTTCAGGAACTACCCAGGTACACCACGTGGTAACAATAAAGCAAAAAATGCCAATATGCTTAAATGACTAGGACTGTCTTAATTACTGCTAATTAATTATTAATAATTATTATTAACTCTTAACATCATAATTATTGCTATTAACGTCAGGGCAACACCACTGCTAACCTTCCAATACAGAAGAGAAACAGAGGCTAAACCCCCAGTGTGCAGCCTTACTTTCTGTATCTGAGGGAGTAATGATTAAAACCCTTTTGAAGATCACCATCAAAGCCTATTTTGCTATTGATTTATACTGAATGTTAATAATTAAACAGCTGGCATATTTCTCAGAGTCCTCTCATCAAGACCCAATAAAAGGTAATCTATTTATATTCCACTCAAAATCTCTGGCGGTTCTCTACTACCTCAGTATCCAGTAAATACTCACTAAGCTTATTATGGGGGAGGACTAATATTTCACTTGAATTGGTAGAAAAATGGCTTCTTTATCTCCCAATAATAGCTGCTGCTCAATCTGTAAAGTGGGAAGGAATCTGTCACTGTGCGTAATATGTGAAGAAACTTTACAATCCCTCAAGCAGCTTTCTTTAAGCTGGGAGCTGGGCCTGATTCATGAAAAAATGTGTATGTTTAGTGGGTGGCAACTCTGATATAGTTCTTTTATGTATATAAAGGTTAGCCAGTGTCTGAATATAAAAGGAAGCCAATCTGCTTTTGTTCAGACATAGCACCGTGTGGGCTGAATGTGAAAATCAGAAATGGTATACGAAAAGCAATTCAAAGGAGAGACTCATTTTCTTGTTAGGAGAAATTGTGGCAATAGGAGCCCAGCTGAAATGTGTAACACAATGATCCGAATCAGCGATAACTGTAAATGCGGGCATGAGAGCAAAACCTCTTCTTTCTATGGTCAAAGATTACAGTGAGATATTTGTTTTCCCCATCCTCGCAGAAGAACCAGAAAGACCCATGAGAAGTGACTGATTCGCAGTGATGTTTCACCCTTTCGGGCATTCCTCCTTTCCAGTGTTCGCACAGCGAGCTTAAAATTGCCCTTAACATCTGATCATCCAAGGGTCTGCAAAACTGGGACACGAAAAACAAACCATGTTTGATATCAAAGGTCTGTTGCTCCTGTACAGCCTCAGACTGGTTGTCCTGCTTATTGATGCTGGGGCAGAACGCCACAGGGGCCCTGCTGGCAGCCAGAAACCCCCCTACTTTTCTTCAACATTTGTAACTGACTCCACATGTCATTAAAAGGACCAGCTTTTTAAAACTGAAAATCAAATCATCAGTCTCCGACAGATAACACAAACAATAAGCAATTTAAGTCACATTTAAAGTTCACAGGGGTTACCACATTTTATTAAAGCAGGTCCAGTATAAAGCACTTTTGTCATTAAAAATCCATTACTGCAAAGTAAAGAGTCCTTTCGCATGGACAAAATTTCAGAGCAGTTTCCTAACCATTTTGTAATTGGATTTCTAGGAGGAAAAAAAAAAAAAAAAAAACTGAAAAGGATCCAAGAATCATATTACTTTTTGTACCAATTATATCTTTTCTGTTTCTAGCACTTGGTGATTTTGTCAGTGCGGTATCACCAGAAGACTGAACAATCTTACACTGGATATCCATCTATCAAACTCCGTCAACAAATCACTGCCTGCGACATTTTTAACAAAGCAGCTTGTATGACATGAGCATTTGAAAAACGGCAGTCGGAAAGGGCAAAATATTTGCAGAAAGCAAATCGACCATCTTCACCTGTACAAACGAACTGCCAGTATCACAAACGTGATGTAGACTGTGCCTGTAATATGAATAACTGATGGTTAAAAATTACACACTGGAATCCAGTTCTACTATGAATGGGAGCTTTTATCTTCCTTTTTTTTTTTTTTTTTTCCAGAAGTGAGACAATAAGAGAGGGACTTTGGAGGCACAGACAGACATGTACCATTTGCAGAGGGTATGGGACACTGCGGTACATAAAAGCAGCACGCCTGGGCTAATAACAGGCCAATTACAACAATCAGTAGATGCAATTTCATCTAGCTACATTAGCACAGGATGCACCACAGCCTTTCTAATGACTAGAAAAGGTTCTTGGAGGAGGAGCTCAGACTAGGTGCCTGTTTTTTAGACAGCTAAATGCCTAATTAATTGAGAAAATTAATCTTGTTTGCAGTTACTAGCAGCACTGTGCTCACAGCCAAACAATCTCCACCAGAGGCTTTTCAAGACCACTCACAACTCAGAGTATTGACCTGGTGTTTTCAGCCTCCACTGGAACTCACAGTGCTCCAAGCTGGCACCTCCTTAACTAACTAAATCATAGAATCGTTCTGGTTGGAAAAGACCTTCAAGATGAGTCCAACCATAAGCCCCTCAGCACTATACCTGTTAAACCATGTCCCTAAGAGCCTCATCTACACATTTCTTGAACAGTCAGGGATGGTGACTCTACCACTTCCCTGGGCAGCCTGTTCCAACGCTTCACCACTCTTTCCGTGTAGAAATTCTTCCTAATATCTAACCTGAACCTTCCCTGGCACAACTCAAGGCCATCTCCTCTTGTTCTATCCACAGTTATTCTGAAGAAGAGACCGACTCTCGCCTCACTACAACCTCCTTTCAGGTGGTTGCAGAGAGCGATATGGTTTCCCTGGAGCCTCCTCTTCTCCACACTAACTAACCCCAGCTCCCTT
>JAYECN010440377.1:0-21984 GCA_035222435.1 Microcambeva ribeirae | reverse complement strand
AAGGAAGGAAGGAAGGAAGGAAGGAAGGAAGGAAGGAAGGAAGGAAGGAAGGAAGGAAGGAAGGAAGGAAGGAAGGGGAGAAAGAGAAAGAGAGAGAAAGAGAATCAAATTTCCTTTAAGAGCTTTTCAATGTTTTATCTTAACTGGACCTTTAAACAAATCCCTCTAACTATATTATTTTCCTTACTAGTGGGAAATCTCTGCTATAGCAGAAATCGACTTACTTAGTCTGGTCCAATTTTGATTTTTAATGAAATTCTCTACTACTGCTCAAATTGGCATCTTCTAAAACATCTTTTAAGACTTTGTCCAAGAAAAATGTTCTTGGAACTGCCTGCACAGCAAGGTTTATATTGATGACAAGAACAAGTAAATAAAAGAAAGGATCAAGATGAATTTCACCTATTGTCTTCAGTGTTTCCAGGAGAGACAGATCAGTTCATTGATTATTTCAGAAGCAACTCTTGCATTCCCAAACTTCAAGGCCCCTTTTCTGGGAATGCACCCAAGTAACCTTTCTATTCTATAAAAGCAGAAATGCTTCATATCCAATCAAGCTTGGTTTAATAACTGAATTTCTCCCCAGCAAGAAGTCATTCTTCCATAAAATGTGTGAATCTGGTCTTCCTTAGTGCAAAATAAAATGCATTAATTTAAATAACCACTGATGATGAACTCAATCATACCAGCAGAGGAAAAGTCTTACTTACGATCTTCAATGCAGCAAAATTCAGTCCAAATAGCTAAAATTCAGGAAAGATAGAAGCAACTGAAAATAATATCTCCTAAAGGAAGTTGTGAGAAGGTCTAATTAATAGGCATTGATTTCTGTCTCACCAACATATACACAGAAACACAATAATCACACTCTCTATTCTTTTACAACACATTGTACTACACAGTTTTTACTTTTAAGCAGGTATTAATATTATTAAGCAGGACATAATATTATTTTGTGCTGAACTACCTCAAGCACAAATACGGTGTAAAACCATAGATAAATTTCAGCCCTACACACAATCTCTTGATGCATTAAAAAGAAATTATAAAATGAAAGAAAATAAAAGTATTTTAAATCTAAATAGTAGATCTGATGTGCACTCCTAGAAGAAAACAAATAGTTCTAAACATATCTTACAATGTGATTCAAGTTTCAATCAAAGTAAAAATGAATCAAACCTAGAATCTCCCCAAACCTGTAGCAAAGGAAAGGTCTACCAATTAAAATGTTGGTAGTCACACATATCAATAAATTGCTTTGGATCTGATTGGTTGCATGTCCTACTTCAGCTATAGTTGCATTTAAATGCCTTAATGAAATGCGAGCGTTGAAACACATGCACAGTGCCCCACACAGCCTTTAGAGCTGTTTCCAGCTGCCCAGCAGATTCTGCAGACATGTCTCAAGTGAAGGTAGGAAGGACAGTGCTCTGTGGTCACAGCGAGTGCAAGCGCAGTTAAGGAAGCACTTGTAAAAGGAAAGATAATGCTACTTACGTTACCTTTACAAAAGTCTTCACTTGGGTATTCTGTGGGGCACAAAACATTCATATTCACTGAATTTAGAGTGCAGAAAATAACTGACAATTTTGCTGGCTTAGATACTTCTTTCTATAGGAAAAGGGAGTGCCATTGTGCTCTAATTCTCACCCAAATGTTGAAAGCATCAGTGAGATTCACCCCACCTTGTTTCCAACTCCGGAAACAAGTTGTCTAGTAAACTTGTGAGCTACAGAACAGCTGCTCTAAAAAGAGCAAGATTAATCTCTGGACAGATGTGTCTTTTTGTATCCATTGATCACAGAAGGACTGTAGCATGACTAGCTAAAATATCACAATTAGGTGCAATTAGTCACTGTGAATTCCCTGCTGGACAAGACATGCCAATCTCAAATAATAATTCACCTCACAGCATATTTATTGACACTTCCACCACAGTTAGCCTCACTATTAAATGTTACTGCTGTTGCTATATGAGAGTTCTATAACCTGTTAGCCAACCTCATCCTCTTTCATCACTCTCTGCCTGCCATCTTTGTTAAAAAAAAAAAAATCACTAGACCTTTAATAATCATAATCAAAACAAAGGGAGAGATAAAGGGGGATGGGAGGACAGCAAAGGATAATGAGAGACAATAAGAAATGGGTAATAGAAAGGAAAACAAAAAAAAAGGATAAAAATGAAAAAAAAAGGAAAGTAAGGACTGAAGAAAGGAGAGATGATAGGTAAAGCAGAGAGACGGGAAATACAGAAGAAAATAGAAAACAGAAAATAGAAAGGAGCAGGAAAGGGATGAGGAAAAATAAGCAATGATTTCCATTAATTCAATTAATCCAATTGATTTTAAAGCTATAAAGAATTATGAGAAATCCCTGGTGTATAGTAATCATACCCACTCCTAATTCAACTTGGCTCTTGCAAATTCTTAAGGGCAAACCCCAATACGATTATTTGCAGAGAAGCAAACCAAAATAGCCTAAAGGTTGATATCATTATTATCTCATTCCTGTGAAAGCTGAATAAATTCAGCTTGTCAATGAGAAAAAAAGAAATCAAAGGCATTTTTTTTGGTTAATTATGTCTGTACCACTAGATACATTTTGCAAAATCAAGTCACTAAAAACATCATGCCTTAACAATCAGCTGCAACATGGCATGAAAATGTTATTATTGTATCAAAACGAATCAACGGGAAAAACAGATTCTTATTTGAGTTCCTATTATTTACACATTTCTATTAAATCGACTGCCTAGATAGTTGAAGCGAATTTCCTATCAGTATGGAGTTATTATTACCTCCAATCTGAACAGAAGAAATTCTCATACTTTATTTTGAATGAAATGTGGCAATACCCATTTTTTCATTCAAAGGCCTTCTTTTTATCATTTGCCATTGGTTAGTCTCAACCTATTACAGATTCTTTCAAATTAGTTTTATGTAGCATGAAAAAAAAAAAAGTTGTGAAAAGCAATCAGCTTCTAAACTGCTTGCTGAGGAATGCCATAAAATGGACCTACTGAGTTTACATTATTTCTGTTCTTTGTGTCTGGAATGATGCAAAAGATAATTTGTAACAGAATAAGGTATCTTCTTACCAATCACATGCTGTCATAATCCAATTTACTAGGGTAAAATACATTTACAGGAAGACAAAGTCTATGTAGGCTGATACAGTGATAGCAGATAAAACCACCTAATACACATTACACTGCTTAAAACAAGCAGCAAGTTCAAGTTTATTGCTCATTCACTAATATTCCATTCACCTTTTTTTCTGTGAGAAATTATGCAAATTCAAAATGAGTTTATTTCACAGTGTTTGTGAGAAGTATGACCTAGAATACCCAAATAGGAGGCAAGATATGCACATCTAAAAATGTGCTCAAATTCGTTAGTAGTAAGGATTATAATTAGACATAGTATTGAAAGAACAGGATTTTCTGATCCCTAAAGGATGGTTCAATTGTCCTAGTTGTGGGCAAGGACCTGCAAGACATTGTGTTGAATATCAGATACTGGTACTGAATTAATATGCACATCATGATAATCTTCTTTCTGTTGCAGCTTTCCAGAATACCATGTTTCACACAACTTTATCAAGACAAGGGTCCATATCAGAAGAAATTTCTTCAATATATTCTCAGGAATACAGTTCTGGCAAGGAGGAGAAATACATATTTCAGTATACTTCAGAGTGCAGGGAAATTATCTGCCATAAATGTTTGAGGATTGCCAATTCCTGCTTTTTATATTTGACCTGTCTACTTCTATGTGGCTACTTCTGCCACATAAGAATAAACCGCATGACCAATATCTGCATGGAAAACAATGTCCTTTACCTTTTTGTCCTTTGGTGAAATTTATGCTTGAGCTTTTTTAAATTGACATCACTAGGCATTAAAGAAGATATTTACATCACTATAGTTATTTAATTTAGTTGGCTATCCTAGAAGACCAGTCTGATCAATTTCCCACATGTATTCAGTAGACTTCATGTGACAATTTAATGAATAAGTCTAACCTAAGTGCTCTCTGTACAAACATCTGTGTGAGCCCTGGCAACATAAATGGCTGACTGTATCTAGGGCCACAATACCAGGACATAGCCAAGGGGTCTTGGGACACAAACAAGAAATCAAACGAATGGATTATTCCCCTCGACACTTGTTAGACCACACAGGGGTAGAAGGCCATATCCAGTTTTGGGTCTCTCAACACAAAACAGATAGTGATAAGATGGAGCAACAAAACCTCTGCAAGAAATTAAGAGCACTTCTGGCCTTAGTCATTGGTAGGTTACATGGTTAAAGGCCCTAAAACCCAAGGCCTGGTTAGGAACAAAGCAGCAGTGATGGACACGGGAACCCCGGTGACCTGAGCAGTGCCACCAAGAGTACATGGGGTCAGCTGCACAAGGGCTGCCAGAGGCAGAGGGTGAACCTGCTGGTCCCATGGAAGCCCTCTGAGATGTTTCAGGCAAAGAAACCCTCCTCTAGGAACAACAGGCAAACTAAAAGGGAGCACTGCCTCATGGGGTAGGAAAGGCAGGAGGATTTGTGATGGAGCAGATGGTGTGAAACTTACCATGGAATGTTTAGGGGAAAGGGCAAAAAGTTGGGAAATGTTGTCAAGGTGAATCAGGGAGGAATGAGCAAGGAGAAACGAGAAGGGGATAAAAGGGGAAAGGTGAATGTAAGCTAGCTGCTGGTCAGTAAACTTGTCTGTCCAAACCTTGCTCCTGACCACTGCAATCAGTCCTGCTTTCCTAATAAACTCTATTGCCAACTATTCTCCCAGGCAAGGGCGGGTGTGATCTGTTCATTGTGCTACTAGATAGACTAAGCTGTTAAGGCCAGCAACTGGAGAGATGTTTGTATTGTGTGGGCATATATGTAGGTATAGGTGTGTCTATATGCAGATATATATATATATATACATGTATGTATATATATATATACACACACATATGCACATACACAGAGGTATTTCGCTGTTGGACTATAACCCTGACTAACCGGAGGGAAGGAGCAGGATCGGGTAGTCATAGAATCATAGAATCATTTAGGTTGGAAGGGACCTTAAGAGATCATCTAGTCCAACCCCCCTGCACACGCAGGGTCACCTACAGCATGTGGCTCAGGACTGCGTCCAAGCGAGTTTGGAAGATCTCCAGAGAAGGAGACTCCACAACCTCTCTTAGTAAAGTCAAATGTATTCAATACAAAAGATTAACAGTCACAAAATAGACTTTAAGGATTCATTTGTATTCTTTAATAAATTTTGGTAGGTGAAACAGGCTATAGTATTAATATGACTGCATGAAGCAAAAACTGATGACTGGACACTGTGGGAGAACTGCTTGAGAAGGGGGCAATTAGAAAAAAATAGGGCCTCACAGAAGTTATGGCACGACAGAAGCTAGCTTGCCTTCCTGACCCTATCCCTGCAGATTCAGACAGTGTTTATATATATTTTTTTTCTCCTTGGAAACTGATTAACGAAAAAAAAGAAAAAGTAATATATATATATTTGTCCAGATACAGAGAAATATGGACTCATGTCCAGATATTCACCAGAGTGTTGGGGCCCTCAACACTCTAGGCTCTGGGGTTCCATCTGACAGGGCTGTGGGCCAGTGCAGAGTCCATGCCACTGAGAGCAACCCCTTTCCATAGGGTGCCGAGACAGCACTGGTCATGTCTGATGCTCTGCCTCATCCTTAAGTACATTTCTGGATTGGACTCTGGGCTGCACCCCACTGCTAGGGCACACTGTGCTCTGGGATACTCATCTAGACCCCAGAATTAGGCTGAATAATAGGGTACTTTAGTCTAGACACAAACTGGGGATACTGAGGAGGGTATATATACACTGACAGATGCAGGTTTTTTGCCTGCCCTCCTGCAACACTGTCAGATATTAGATATAAAGTCAACAAAAACTAAAAGTCCAAAAGGTTTGGTGGAAGAATTTGCTACCTATTTTTCAGAATCTTACTTTTGGAATTCAAATTGCATATCCTCTTGGTTATTTTTTTATGTTTGCTTTGGTTTCTTTTTTTTTTTTTTCCCCTACAGCACTTTTTTTTTTTTTTCCACAGCACTTTTTTTTTTTTCTTTTTGCATGTTTGCTTTTGTTTGCTTATTTGTTTATGGAAGGCTTTCTTTCTTTTTGTCTTTCAGATTTCTTTATTGCTTTAAAGGCCTTTAGCCTTTTCTTCCTCCTTTATTTTTTTCATTATTTTTAGCATGATAAAGATTTTTTTCCTTTAGAACAATAATTTTAGTAAATTGTGTCACCTCACTTGCCTTAAAAGCTATAAATCTATTGATATTACAATAAACAATAATCGAATTAATTAGGACTTCATAAAAAAGGAAAACAGTATTTTGCCTTTAAATATTTAATATCGTATTATTAATGATGATATAATGATACAATATTTTATGTCTTCAAAGCACTCTGCAAGCAATTACTAATTAATCCTCACAAGACTTCTTTAAATCCTTTTTGCATTTCTAACATTATAATACCAGTTTTCTAGATAATGCCCTTTGTACTAGACTCATAATGGAAACTCGGTCACCAGGAATCTCTTTAGGCACCAATATTAAAAATCAGATAGTACTGTGAGCGTGACAGAACCCTGGCACAGGCTGCCCAGAGAGGTTGTGGAGTCTCCTTCTCCGGAGATCTTCCAAACTTATCTGTCTGCCACCCTGTGTCACGTGCTCTAGGTGTTCCTGCTGGAGCAGGGGACTTGGACTAGATGATCTCTAGAGGCCCTTTCCAACCTTAATCGTTCTGTGATTCTGTGAAAAGTCCCATCCAGCTCTGCAATACTTGAAGTCTCTATCTTACAAATTTCTGCAGGTAATTTACCAAATCCTTGCTCACCTTTGATAGCAGAGGAATTAGGAAGTAGTTGTTCCATTGCTCTGCTTGAAATTACCAAGCTGAACAGATCACATACCTTTTACTCAGCCTTTGAAGTTAAAAATCTACTCTTACCTCCCTTCAATCTCTCTCTCTTTTTTTTTTTTTTTTTTCTTTATTCTAGGTTGTAGCTTACAGCACTGTGAGACAAATATATGTTCTATTCATGATAGTTTCATCAGCCACAGAAGGGAGTTTTTCATAGTGTTTTGAGTACACTTGAGTACAATTTCCTATATCCTAAAGACAGTAAAATCTCTATACATTTTGCTAAAGGGAGTTAGCTTCACTCCTTTGCCTGCTAGACACTCAAAGAATGAGAGTACACCAGCTAATACCTTAGTTTGAAATTGTTTATTTTCCGTGACATAAATAGGGGATAAATTAATCAAGGGTTATAAAACTTGTCTCCATGAATACGCTGACCGCTGAAGGAGATAATTATTTTCACAATCAACACATCTCTTCATCTAATATTTATTTATTTCAGGAGTGCCTTGACTTCTACCATCATGCTTTCTTAGAGCATCGGAAAATTTGGCTTTGCAGAAAATTAGCATTGAGAAGACTGTGGTTGTCTCTGAATCTAGCTAAAAAGTAGAAAAATGATTATGTAATTCCTGAAATAAATGTACCTCATGTAAACATGACTGACACATAGCTATGTGGTCCTACTTTCCATTCTGAACTAAAAATTTCAGGCTATATTTCTTGTGCTCATCGGTGATGTAGATAGCACCTCTCACTATTCACTCTTTGTTTGTGATACATGATTTAAATATTTTATTTAATATGCCTCCTGAGGAGCCGCATTTTCACTCTCTTAAAGAATTACCTTTTTCTTGTTTGCTATTTTTACCAAATTAGATAGCTCATAAAAGCTATCTTTAGATATTGGAGGTTTTTGGTAGCCTTCAGCATAAGCCTGAAATAGTTCCTACTTACACATCTGTCCAACTCCTCCTGTGAAGAAACTCTCCTTGGATTATAAAATCTTAAGAACATAAAGGACTGAACAAGTGAGTTTCTTAGCTAGGGACCCAGATTGAATTCCAAATTGATTTCAGCTCTCATACTAATAGCTGTAATATGTCTCCAAGCCCCATGCTAATTGAGTGAATATTGAATGTTATTATCTAACGGAGGACAAATAAAGATTTCCAAGAAATATAGTTAAAATACAAAAACCTGTCAGAGTTTCTTAATGTTACAGATCTTTTCTCTTGTTTCAATGCAGGATAGTAATATTTATCTTTGTTCTAAAATGACCATTATATACATTTCTACAGTTAAAATCTCCATTTTCTCTTTTGCTTTAACACCTATCATTAAATTTGTTGGTTTTATAGGTTGCTGAAATATTATTCGTTCAATGATCTAAAGGTTTAATCTATAAATACTCAAAATGAATCTCTGTCATAATTTACACATAGTACAGACACTAACAGTTTATTAGGTTCTTTATATATATATTAAGAAGATCTGCTGATTTTTAGTTTGTATTTGAATCAGTCACAATAACTTATAGCAAATTGTTATGGAAAGATTAGGCAAAGATGTAAGTAGTGAATCCATGCCAATTATTTTAGGTCTGTGTGTTTTGTGGCATTTTGCTCGATCAGTTAATTAATGGTGAATAAGTTATAGGCTGCCCCTAATTTGATAAATTCCCAGTGAACTATATCATCCACATTTTTCTTTTCTCCTTAAAAAAAGATAGGTGAATATTTCTTGTCATATTGTACTGATGTTTGGCTAATTAACTGCTCTAAATATAACATATAAATCTATTTGTTTTAGCATTAAAAAAATGTGATACCTGGAAGTAGCCATTGATTTTCTGATATAGCATAACAGTATTTTAAATAAAGTTACATACATAAAGCAGTCATTTAATTAAAAATGGATATTGAGTGGAGGCTTTTCAGAAGAAATAAATTTACAATAGAAATCAAATAATTCTTACAGAGCTTAAATATGTATTTATTTGATTTTTGTTCATGAAAACAAAAACAGTTTAAAAATAATAAACAAGTAGGGCAATAACTTAGTCACGTCACTTTTCACTTAGCTGTATAAAGATTTAAATCTGTAGTGAAGAAATGATATCCCTTTGGCAAACATACATAAATACCCATATTTAAACTTTTAATTAATTCACAATATTAATCTTATGAATTAGCCCAGCATTATCATAGACGAAACTGACAGTCACGTACAATGCATTATTCTATTTTGCTAATTGACAGGGTGGGCTGACAGAAAGGACCAGACACCAATAGAAAGAAAGATCTTATTTCGCTATTAATATTAAGCCAATACAGAATGATACATTTAACAAAACAATAGGCTTACTACATGTTCTTTTTTAGTAACAGACAAAATAAGCAAGATAATGCACCTAACCATTACTATACGAGCAAGAGAATAATGATTAAGAAAAAGATACATCACCAATTGCCTAAATACATTACCATCATCCAGATCCACAGTCGCTGGGAAGCCTCTGTTGCAGCGAGGGTTTGAGAACCTTCCTGGCGATTGGGAGGTCTTACATGGTGCGTCCACCTGTAAGTGAGGTGTCCAAAGTTACGGCAAGAGCTTTTATAGAGACAAATCAGCAAATCACGATAACTTGCATTTTCTTTGTGAGAGGTAACATCTGGTGGCTCATACTTTCCCTATCATCTGCGACCAGGACTTGGCCACAGCCCCGGCCTCAGATGGGAGGGTTCCCTTCAAGGTCAAAAACGCTTGCATAAGAGCCTACCAAAGTTACAGCTTAATCAGCCTCCATGCAGGTTAGCATACACAGTCCAACAGGAAGTTCCATTTAGCATAAGCAGTTCTACAGGTAATTTTTTTGTACTTCTACAAAGGCAGTGCCATATTCATCTGTAAATCAACCCCAACTTGGGCCTGTCATTCAGGACCTGACACTTTGTATTCCTGTCCACATACAATCTTACATCATCTCCAAAGTATTTATTTTAATTACTTTCTGACTTTGGTCAGCCACTTGATATATATATCATATTCATCAAAAGCTTTGTAGTTTTGTTACTGTCTCAATTGTCTACAATGATTCCATGAGGATGGGTCAAATCCATGTGATAATCTTGCCTCTTGACTCATCTGCTCATGAAATAGGTCTAGGATAGTACAGCTTCAACCTTGTCTTCACTATTCACCTCTTACCTGCGAGTAGTCTAATGTTTTCGTTTCTGTCATATCTTTGATCTTGTTTCAGTGCCGTAATCTCCACAAGGCGTCTTTCATTCCTCCTCATCACTTAGAAGCCTATATCTTGGAAAAAATATCTGTTGCTCCAATCTCTCTTTTGGAGTAAATTCTCAAAGACTCTTAAATGTGCCTTTTTTACTGCTTTATTTTTACATAAACGGAGCAATTTGGGATCCAATACCTGCTAGAAGTGGGAGAAATTCTGGATTAATACACATGAGTGTGTTTGGGAAGGTCCAATTTACTTCTGTCTGAAAAATCTTATTCCCACTTCAGAATGGAAAACTCATTTGTTTTGGTAATTATGTGAATAGCAACCTAAGAAGATGAGCTTCTCATCCTTAAGAGAAGCTCAGCAGTGAAATACCCAATTTGTCAGTAGCTGCTGTCTTGAAGTATTCAGAATTCAGTTTATCAATATATTTGCAGTATACAAGGACAGGTAAACACTTAAGAATGACCTTCAAAAAACACCACATACTGAGTAATACATCATCAAAACTAGATAAGTAAGAAATCATGAATACAGAAGCATAGCAAATCCTCCTCTGCTTTCCTTCCTACATTTGTATATATTACACTGTTATGCTAATGTATCTTCTTCCTCATTCTTTCGTGGAATGCAAAGCAAATGAGAAAGCGCTATTAGATTAATTTAGGTTTAATTATTCCAGGCAAAATAAAAGATGTCTAGGGACGAAATGAGTGAATTTTGTCCATATAGCATGTAGTTAGGACTCTTTCTTGAGATGTGTAAATATAAACTCAGAGTTGAAATCCATTAGAAAATATCAGTATTTACACTTGCATTCTGCAGGTTTTTTAGTATTTTTACCTTTAATGGATGTTTAAAAGGAAAAAAATAAATGGTTTTCACAAAGAGGTTTTTTTGTTTGTTTTTTTTTTTGTGAAGCAATCTATAATTAATGTCAGAAAATATACATGGCACATTTTAGAAGGAGAGATTCATATTCGTAGGAAATTTAAAGATACAGTTGAAGTGCTCATACAATATAGGCACAAATAGTTTTAGCTAAGTGATGACCAGTGATTTTGGAGAAATGTCCATGCTGGCTGTAGCCAACAGCAATGAGAGTTAGGCACCAAAGGCTTCATTCAAAATGATGCTTTTTAATTAGCATGAAATATGACCTACATGGAACTTCAATCTCATTAAATTCTTCTCTATGTGCCTATAAAGTTCTCTGAAGTAAGTATAGGGGTCCTACCTAAAGTAAATGAAGGACAGCAATCACTGAATAGCTGAATCACAATAGCTGAAGGATTTCTGTAGAAAATTCAGCCACCTTACCAGTTCTTGTATACTTTTCTTTTTCTAATTACAGTACCATGGCAACAACAGGTTACTTGGCCTGACTCTTCCATTTCTCATTTCCAGTGAAATCTGTCGTTAACTGCTTAAAATCACAGAATATGAAAACAGTAATTTTAGCCACCCACAAGATCATTTTAACATTAAGCAATTGTGTGCTTTTTAGTGGCATACTTTCTAGGTTACTAGTTGTTGTTAACAGCAAACATTATTACCTGTGGCTATGAATAAAGATATGACAAAAAGTAATGATTGATTGACATAGCTGTGCTGGGTGAAGGCTATGATCTAGATATTGCTCTGGAGCCTAAATACATTGTTCACATTATAGTTTGCTTGTGTCAGTTGCTGTAACCACCCTGCAACCCACCCCAAGGGAGAGGAGAAGGTTGATTGTCTTGTTCAATGATGTTCTGAAGATGTCATCATTTCACAGGATACCGGTTGTAAGGGCAAAACTAAATAAAGAACTTTCTATGTGCTCCCACCCCTTGCTATTCATTCCCACCATAGTATTGCAGTTTTCCTACACTTATTTGTGCGAATACAGTTGTCCTGTGAAATGATCCAGATTTTTGAAAGGGATGGAGAGTGATGAAATGATAATGAACCTTGCCACATGAATAAGCATGAGGCAGGCACGGCAGGAAACTCCCCAGACTAGCTTTCCTTGAGCCAGTTGCTTGTGAAACTGTGGTCTCAAGGGGCAATAGGATGCTGAGTATAAAATATAACAGGCTCCTTCAGTGATTAGTCTGAGACAAAGAAGGATAGTAGTACAAAATACTCTAAAGAGGACCTTGTGCTGTTATGTCTGAGGTTCAAATGATTGAAAAAGGGGTGAAAAAAGGAACACACAGGGCATAATCTTGACACATTTTGAATATGTTGCTTTCTGTTTAGCCTACCACATGAAAAAAATATATTCACCTGCTGTAAGGCTCTCTGAATTGGACCTTTTATTGATTATTTTGCACTAAAGAATGCCAAGCAGGATCTAACCATAAACTTTCAAAATGGATGAAGAGGATTAGTTTTGATGTGCCAAAATTCTCATATTAAAACAAAAAGTATGAAGTACTAGTTAATCTTTAAATTGATATACACTGCTTTTGCTCATTAGTTCTTTTCTGTGTTTTTTTAAAAGATGTTTTATGCCCTAACTCTCCTTTTTTATTGAAGAACGAAAGTTTCATCATGTCTTTCTGTATAATATTCAGTCTGCAGAAGTGACTATATCCTGCTAAAAAAGAAGAAAAGATTTGCAGTGTCGTTTGTTAATCACAGAACTTCAAACCTTTGGCAGCAATATACGTGTTTAACAGTTCTTGCAGGAAAAAAACAGCTTGTAACTTTTACCGTTTTGAATAACTTTTCACTGGTATTTACGAAGACTTTGCAAAACACAAACAGATAATTACTGAGGTAGAAGTAACTTCTCTTGAAGCTACTAACGGGCTTCCCTTTGACTTCACTAGAAGTATAAACATAATGGGTATTTACCATATATATTTACCTTTTTCCGTCACAGATCAGTGATCCCTATAGCTAAGACAAAATGCTTAATAAATGATGTGGGCATTTTTTTTTCTTTTTTCCAGATATCTGCTTTTAAAGTGAGTAACTTTTTCAGATAGATATTTGGTGATCTAAAGTTAATGTTAAAATAACTTCATTTTAGAAATCTGGAGCCTGCTTTTTAACTTTAATTCATATGAGTAGATTTTCAAAATCAGATTATTATTGCAGCTTCAAGTACAAAGAATTGTGGGATCAAGATATTACAACAGCACAAAAAGTGAAGAGGGAAATGTAGGTATCCTGGTCCTATTTGCTTCATATTTTTTTTGGTATTTTTTAAAAGATTTTAAAAGATCATTTAAAAGGACCAGAATGCTTTTTCTTTCATATACATGTTAAATATTTACTTTGGAAAATTCATTTAATACTATCCAGCAACAGATCCATTACAAAACCTGCCAGCATTTTGCTTTTTAACTGCTACTGAGTACTAAAAATATGAAACAGTTATTGAATGCTTTTAATTGTTCAGGCCTTTTGTTATGAATTCCTACAAAATTCATAGCCCCTACTAAATTCTGAAATGTAAATTTCTAGCTGAGCATCATGACATGAAAATATGACGTAAGTAAACAAAAAAAAAGTGAATGTGGAAATGAAATGAGCTATAAAGGAAGTAGTCTTTTTTCTCACTCTCGAAGGAGTTCAGCAACCTCCAGAGGAATGCTCTCCTTTTCTCTACTTTACAGTAGTGTCTTGTAGTCCAGAGTATATGTGGGAATGTAAAACATGCAGTCTAATAACAGCACTGTTGGGGCTGCAAGACTGCCAGATTTTCACATGCTGCTCTGATTTGGTGTTACTCTCATCTCCAAACATGGGAAGCTTTGGCTGCTGCAGGTGAATCCCAAAGATAAAAAAAAACATTTGGAGATAAAATGCTGTAGAATGAAATAGAACAATGACCGGTAACTAAGGCTAAATTGTAGTAAAACAGTTCTATGAATTAGGAAATTTGACTTTGTTACTACTGTCCTTTTGACAAAAGAAATGCCAAAGATTTCAGGCCTTCTCCAGTAGGCAAGTGGAATAAACCTTAAACTGTTTCCTAATTTGAAAGTCTTGCTTTCCTAGGTTTGAGACATGTTCATAATTTTAAAGTTCCTAAAGCCCATAACACTCCCTATTCTTTCAGAAAATAGTATGCCATACAATAAAAGAGTCCACATGCTGTTATCTGTAATTTCTATGTAAGATAGAATAATACAGAAAAGACAACACCTGGAATTGCAAAAGCTGCCTTCAGCTTTCCTTTGGTTCTCTCTACCCGTTCTAATTTAAAAATTAACTGCTGTTCTTGAAAGTCACTGACCTCCCCAACCAGTGAGTCTGCGATTCCAATAATTTATGTCCTTTCTTACTTAGTAAATAACCAATTGCAAGCAGGTCCTCCTTGTATGTGTCCTATTCTCAGTCATTTTTTTCTGTTCCAACAGTATCCTTTACCTGTTTAGTGTGAATATTTTACAACAAAACTGCTCTTCCCTAACGAAATGCATGAATTCTGTCTGAGGAGTAAAAAATCTACAGTAGGTGTACTTTATTCTGTATCCAGCACAATGGAACTGCAAATAAAGTGTTCAGAACTACCTAATTTTACTTGTCTTACAAGTGGGTTAACATACTCTAAGATGGAGACAGTATTGTTTACATAATCCAAGAAAGTTCAGCACTGCCTTTTAGTACATTAATATATACCTAAACCCATCACAAAGTTCAAGTTAAGCTTTTAAAATGTTGGACAAGAAACTCATGGGCGAGCATTTCATTTTTTCATCTGTTTGAGAGTAACTGTCAGAGTTTTCCATGTTGCCACTGCTTCCATAGCACCCCACACGTTACTTATACCACACTGGAGATCCAATTCTCTTGTATCTCTACCAACAGATTCCAAGGAGCTGGGACTTCAGAGGTAGTCCCTCTTCCTTTTAGATAAGGTATTCTATCGGCATTTTATCCCTAGATCCTTCCCATATGCGCCTCAGGCCTTTTCTCACTTCTGTGCTTAATGTCAGTGAAAGCAGGGGGTTGGACTGAATGATCTCCGCAGGTCCCTTCTAATCTCAACCATTCTGTGATTCTGTGAATCAGAATATCAATCTTCACAGTTGCAATTGTTAACCCTGAAAACAGTGTCCTGGTACAAAGTAAATCTCCATTTCATACCAACAATCATTAACCTACCTTTTCACCTCACGAACTTGCCACATGAAGGTTGTAAATATCTGGGTGAATAGAGACAAAAGTAATAGTGTGCATAATCTCTCCTTTCTTACTTTCCTTGAATGTGGGAGAAATAACTTGGTTAGCTGTCAGATAAGCTTTGGAAAGAATGAGAAGAGGATTACATTTATTTTTCTTCTTTCAGTTATTATGTGATACACAACAATATGCATACCTGCATATAGACGTGTATATTTGCACACAGATATGCATATTTTAACATTGCTGAAGTAAAACTAATACACTGTTTGCAATTTCTTTTTTAGACATATGCACATGAACTAGTTCAGGTCAATATTAAAGTAAGACTTTTCAGAGTATTAAAATAGGTATGTCCAAGTAAGTTGCTTGCCCTAGAGACAGCTGGTATAAATTGGTAAAATTATTCAGGATTGCATTCTTCTGCAGAAAAAAAAAAAAAAAAAAAAAAAAAAAAATCCTCAGAAAATTTTCTCACTTACATGCCTTCTTTTGTTGATTAGCAATTTCATGCTCTAATGGCAAAAATCTGCAAGAAGGTCCCTGTGGAAGGAACACTGCTTGTGCTCTGTATCCAAGGGAGAAGTAGTTCTGCTAATAAACACTGGAGGGGGGACTGTACTATATAAACTATATCACGTAAACAGGCTATGACCTTTCTCTTTCAAACAATAATGCTTTTCAGACCTTTATGAATTACATTTATATATATATATTTTTTTGCTTGACTATCTGGCTAGAAACATGAGGGATAATGCAATGTGAATACACTGTTAAAATGACACATAGAAATTATGACATCCTAGTAGCCTATATAACCCCTTTTGGGGAAAAATGGCTAATCTTGTCAACGTGCATTAGAATTATGTGCAAAAATCCCTAACAGTAGGATGACTTTTTTTTTTTTTTTGAATTAAGAAGTGTAATGCAAATGCTAAACAGATTAAACTGTTGAACTTGCCAGTTCTGAAACACACTGCCAAAAGGAAAATTCTGCTTTAGCAGAGAAATATATCTCAGGAAAGGAAGGTACTGTGTGCCCTGCCTCTGTTTCTAAAACATGCATCTCTAATATACAACTGAAGGGTAAAATATGTCTCCCAGTAGAACATGACATGATTCTCCTCACTTTATTTTATGCTTCCAATCTACTGCTTCACAGAGTATTCAGAGTGGAGCCATGTTGAAATTTATGATCTTACTCACCTGTAACTTTTAATAAACTAGCTAGGTGAAGATATTTCATGCAAACATGAATAAATATGAAATACAAATGAATATTTGTAAGAAATAAATGCCAAATACAATCTTGTTGACTTTACAGTGCTATGGGAATTTACGCACAATAAATGTATTGACTATTCTATAAAAATACCATAATATCACATAAATGCTGCTGGCACATTTTGACAATTTTTTTCCATAAGATGAAAATGCCCACAGCACAGTGCTTTTTATTGCCCCGTTAGAGGTCATTAATAAGACATATATTTGGATCAATATGGGATTGTGGATTAATGTGGGGAATAACTATCAAGGATAAATGCTAGAAGGAAAACAACCTGATGTTTCTGCATCTCTGATAAGTGAAACATAATCACACTGGTGAGCTTCACAGACTCATGAGGGGAACAAGGCACTGTGAAGAGAAACTTTTGAGCTTATGGTATCCTTGTTGTCTGTGTTGTCCTGTTTTAGCACGACAGAAAATGCACACAGATAAAATTGAATTGCACATAAACAGCTTGATAAATCAGCAAGACAGGAATGCTGTCATCTCAGAATAGTGCTATATATTAAAAACATAACAAAAGCTAAGGTTCAGAAATGATCTCCAGTGTTGTGTAGTGGTAAGGACAGCACAAAAATAATGTTTACTTAACACCTAGTAATAGTACCTAGTCTGTTGCTGAACATTAGTGAATGATATTGCCTGTTCAGATTGCATTTATTTATCACAAGATTCTTGTTAGCAGTTTAATCAAATCAGGATTCCCAGGACCAGATCTGTGTATATACTTGCCGGTGGCGATACTCAGCACCTACATTCTCTACATCCCTTTACTTTCTAAGAAATGCATGTGTAGAAATAAGGATAGTGTTCTTGTAGCCAAGGTTTGCATGATAAAATAATAGCTTTTAGTAGACTTACTAACACTCTTGAAAAAATCCTTTCTATTCATTTATGTGCCTAAAATGCTTTAAAGTGATTCCTCCATGGAAAACCTTAAGAAAAGTGTTTTTTCTTCAGCTCATTTAAAGCTAGTCTTATGTATGATAGAGATTTATATCTGATTTCTAATTCCTCTCTTTCTGTGTATGTTTTCTAGGTGTACTGTTTGAAAGAGAGGAAAAGGCAAAATCATTTCAAGATTCCCAAAGTCCACACCACGTTATAAGTTTCTTGTGTATTTAGAGTGAAACTGTTGTGAAATATTTAAAGCAGTCCTTTCCTGAAATTGCATGTAGTATCCAATAATCTTGTATGAATCAGAGGATTTTGTGATCACTCTGTGTTCAGTCAATTACTTAAAAAAAGAGACATTGATGGTGATTCTGATCATGAAGAATAATTGTGAGCATAAAGAGATTGTAAAGGTGTCTAAAAAGTTGAGTTATGCTCTTATTTTTAGTCATCAATAATCCTATCTTACCAGTAGGAAAACAGTTTGTTTCCTAAAAATGTTTCCCTTAATATGAAAATTATATATATACTGATGCATGATTAAAATATTTCTATAAAGGTAATAATAAATTAGGTATTTAGGTGTTCCACCAGACTTAATCTTACCCCCCAAAAAAGATAATCCTAAGAGAAGGAAACAAATCACTGTACTGTTAATATAAACATATATGAAATGAGACTTGTCTTAGTTTGAAAGCTGTAAGTACATTAGCTTAAGGAAAAAGAAAGCACATGAACTGATATATTTGATACAATAATAACCAGCACATGTCTGGAAGGTGTCCTATCTTCTTCCAGAGCATTTATCTTTGAAAAAAAAATACTGTTTTTTTTGTTATTGAGATGTTCGTTATTAGTGTGCAATAGCAGTCCCATAAAAAAACAGTTGAGTAGACTAAACCTGTCCACAACTAACCGAGTCATGTACTGGACTCCGAAGAAATGTGTTACATAAAAATAAAAATAATAAAATAAAAAATGCTGTGCTATCAGTCTGAATCCTGTGTGCCTCATCATTAAGTTTGTCTTGTTTTGATGCTACTGTCTGACTTTGTAATTCTGGTGAGAATCCAAATTCCAGGTAACTTGGTTAAGTAGACTTGGTATATGAATCAGCACATCTATAAATAAAAATGCATTATAATGGTAATATTTTGCTGCAGAAGGTATAGAGTACAAAGGAGAAGAGGATGGTTCAGAAGGACAGTACAAATTTGTGTTCACTCTTTATTACAACATACTCTCACCAAAAATTATGAAGGCTGGGCTCATTATGTGTAATTGTTTGAACAATAAGGATTGTATCCATGTTGAATTACTTAATTCAGGTTATGAGTGATAAACTGTACCTTGTGGCAGAAAGAGTGCACAAAGGATGTGAATGAAGTAAAAAAGTCCTCTCCAAACAGGCAGACTAATTCCAAGTCTTAACTACAAGCTATGTCCAAGGAGCATGACGAAGACAGAGACTAGCTCAGTGCTTCTACTGATCTTCTGGCAGTGTGCAGGCTTATTAGTTCAGCTGTGGATTCTAAATCATTTTTTTTTATAAGGCCTAATATTAATGTAGCTTCTTTATCACTAAGGCTGGAAGGAAGCTACATGCATTAATCAATATCATAAATATATCAATAACCATTAACTCCAGCATCTACTAGTATATAATTAACTTTTATAACATGTAGAGACACAGGCTATGTCTACGGCAGTAAATGAAAGGGTGTTTGACAGTGGGGCCAATTAGCTCGACAAAACTTCTGCCTGTAGAGCTAAACTCTTTCCAAAACATGGTGGCTGTATTCAAATTATTGTTTGGAGTGATCTCTGACTTCTGATAATTTCTACATCTACCTGGGCATTGCTTGGGGGACTACTAGATATCTTGGGCCAGAAAAATGCAAGGAACAACTTACAGACCTGATGTGGTAGGAAGTGAGAACAGATATATCTCCAAATTACCCAGAAATTAATCCTGTTTTCTGTTGTTGATACTTCTGTGTCAATCTATGAATCTGGTCTCAGTAAAAGGAACTAAGAATGAATGAATGATTTCTAAGGTAAGAAGATATACTTGTTGTAATGTAAAAACTAAACAATTCTTTCTAAAGAACAATTTTATATAAGGAAAATCCTGACAACGGTAATCTGAAGAGATCTTGGCCATGAACAATACAAGTTTCTGCAACATAAAAGAAGAGATTATGAGAATTTGCTTAAAAACTTCATCACAGTTTCAGGGATTCTCTGTTGTTGAGAAAATTACAACTTAAGACCTCCAGAGTTGCTATGCATATCTTTTTAACAAAAAATTTACCTGACTTGAGGGTCTATCACTGTCATTTCCAAGAAGAAATGAATTTAAAAGCTTTGCCACATTTCTTTTTGTGAAGTGTAAAGTTAAATTGCTGAGGCAGTAAAGCCAAAGACATGCAAATGATGCCAGAGCATAACAAGGAATACTTTACATTTGTATTAATTCTTACATAATTTTTGCAATTAAAAAAAAATATGAAGAGGAATTATACATTAAAAATTTCAGACTCCAAGTCAGAGGGGAAACTGCTTCTCATTAAAGGATGAAGTCTTGCTGACAACTTCTGTGTTCTCTTAGGAACATTGCAAAGTTCAAGGAAAAGTAGTGAAGCTGACAGAGAGTTAGGGGATGACCTTGTGGATGGATCGGAATGGTCCTTAAAATATATTCTGTATCCTTTCGGTTTGGATATTTTCAGGCTAAAAGAGTTGATGTAATTTTATTCTGAGACTGTTTACAGTGCCACTAGTCTACCTCATAAGGAAATGGTAAAGATATTCTCCATATACATCTTTTTGCCATATGAGATGAAGGATTTGATACAATTCATACAATCGATGCTAATTCATCAGTATTTAATGCTGTGTGAGATATCATCTGCTGGGCTCTAGCTGCCTTTTCAGAGTAGCACAAGTCTCCCATACATCCTTTGTCAGCCTTGAAAGACCTTTTGGATACCTTTACTGTTAGAGAAACTTAAATGAGCTTGAATAGTTAACACAAACAAGACGAACGAGGCTCACTGTGGAGGATCGGAAAAGAACTGGACTTTTATTTGTACCCTACAAAAATCACATTCTATTTTAAAGATCCTGAATGTTCTTTGCTGAGCTACCAAGAGCATTCCATTTGAATAGCAAGCTAGAAGCATAACCTATCCATAACCTATTTAAAAGGATTTAGAAGATCTAAAATCCATAGATCTTTATTGCAGAATGTTATTGTCTTGTTAAGCATTACACAGACCTATATGATCTAGAGATTGCTTTGTGCACCATTGTGATGTCCCCTACTAATTCTGACATAGATAGAACTTGTATGATGATTTGGATTGTTCTTTTCCCTTTCAAAATCCTACAGGAAATTCTTCTTACAGGCTTTTATATCTGCTAGCACAGGCAATTCATGTTTACTCTCATTAGTTTAGTCCCATTAGTATTTTCTCAAATACTAATTCGCGCTAGTGTATTATTGCAGCTACTCATGAATGAATGGAAGATGTTCTAAGTTTTCAGAGACTATTGAACATGCAGGACCCCAATAAAGGCAAAACTTTGGTTCCTGTTCCTCTTGATAGCATTTTAAGTCACTTTTAATTTGCTTTAAAGTCGCTGTTGAGTGGTCATGCTGTCTGACCAATGTATACACAAACTGGATAAAAGCCAGAGGGAGCAGTTAGAAATGTACAAATTATTGTTTTGTAGCAGAAAGTCAGAGATATGCACTTGAATAGGCAGTGCTGTGGTGAGGCTTATCTCCTGGCAAGCTGCCATACTCTATTACAAAGACTGTGTTTAACATTATGCCTGCCTTAGTGAGCAATACTTTCTAGTTTTCAAAATACCTCTCATTTTAATGCAGAGAAGGAAAAAGAAAACAAGGGGCATGGCCTGTTTTTCTTATCAGTTGTTCCTTAGATCAGTAAATATAAAATAACATTTGTAAAATGATAATCCATAAGAATTCTCTGCATGTAGGAAACATCTCTGTTTAATCATTTTAAAGGAAACTCTTTATTTAAAACTAACTATCAGATTTTCCCATCCATGTAATAGCTGCAGCTGAACAATAATTTTCAGTGTTTCACATTAAATGGCAGTCAGATCAAGATCTGAACATACAAAACAACTAAATCTCGATATAAAGCCGGAGTAGTTTTCAAGATTTTGTATTGGTTTGTATTTAAAATGAGGACTAACACTCCAAAGGTAGCTAAAGTACTTTATCATATATTTGAGAAAGGTTACCATGAATCCCAACTGTGGAAGAATTGCTTAATTTAGAGAATTAAGAGTTTAGAGAAAAACTAGGTTGTAACAGAAGTTATGGCATTACAGAAGCTTGCTTGGGGCGATATACTGTTGGTTGGTAGGCCCGGACTCTGCTCCTCCACGGTTCCCCAGGCAGCACAGTCTGCCCTCCCTGCAGCTGCAGAGAGGAGTAACGGAGGCTGGAGCGGAGTGAAGGC
>JAYECN010440369.1:0-21984 GCA_035222435.1 Microcambeva ribeirae | reverse complement strand
GTGTCCTTCTGGTAGTGAGGGGCCCAAAACTGGACACAGTACTCAAGGTGCAGCCTCACTAGCGCCAAGTACAGGGGAACAATCACTTCCCTGGTCCTGCTGGCTACGCTGTTCCTGACACCAGCCAGGATGCTGTTGGCCTTCTAGGCCCCCTGGGCACACTGCTGGCTCATGTTCAGCTGGCTGTTGACCAACACCCCCAGGTCCTTTTCTGCCGCGCAGCTCTCCAGCTGCTCTGCCCCAGGTTTTGCTGGTAGGTGGCACCTACGTAGTAGGCTGCCCTTGGCCAGGGGCTTAGGAGCCAGGCAAGGTAAGAGTTCGCATGTGGTGGTGGTTGCTGGCTTCTGGATGGCTTTCTGACAAAACTGCTTTGGAGATTTTGGTGGAGTCATCCTAAGCAGGTCCTAATGACCAGAGCAGCTTCAGCCTTCTGAAAGTACCTCTTTCTGTGCCTGGCAAGAAAATAATCCTGCCCAGGCCAAGGGGCATAACTTGTCTCTTTTTGCGTATCTAAGCTTAGAGATGTATCTGACAGTAGTCTGACAGCTGGGGCTATGTAAGAAACAGCTTCTTTTCTCTCCCTGCTTTTGCTTGCATGTTCTCATCCCTAAACCTGCCTCTTTCTTCCTCTGCAAACTCCATGAAGAACCAGACTGGCAAACTGGCCTTTTCTTCCTTTCCTCTCGTGGTTTATTTTCAATTGGTGTAATTTTGATGTGAAGCTGTGCAAACACTTATTAGAGTGCAATGGAGGGGATGGCCAGAGGCAGAAGGGAAGCAGGTAATTAGGCTAGTGCTGCCATTGCAAGTTGCTTAATTAAATTATGTTTGAAGTGGTTGCATCAAGAGAGGCTTTGCTGCCTCTAGGCTCTCTGCTGTGGCATTTGTGGCTTGTGTCTGTAAAGTTGCTCTCAACACCTGCAGAGCTGGTAGTTGAGGTTCTGTTTACATTTCCGCCTGGCCTTTTTGTTCCAGAAGAATTTTTATATATGGGAAAATAAGCTCTAAAAATAAATCCATAAAGATAGAATAGGGATGAGGTTCTCCCAGAAGGATGGCAGATAAGTTTGTGCCTGTGTTCACTGTGCTTCGCTGGAGCCTGTTGCTGCAAGAGGCGGAGGTCTGTTCCTCTGTGTTGTAGAATCATAGAATCATTGCGGTTGGAAAAGACCTTCAAGATCATCGAGTCCAGCCACATCCTCTCTGCCTGTTGGTGGTTGATAATATTTCTGCTAGACTGTGGAGACTAGAGGAGGAGCAATTGCACTGAGACAGGAAGTAGCCATGAGTAATAGCCAGAGAATGGCTCTTGATTGGCAGGAATCTGAAGGGTATTAACAAAAGGTCAGAGTTAAAAATGGTGCTCAATTTATAAGCATGAACAGTAGCCATTAGCTACTATTAGCTGTAGCATTATCTACAGTGCCCAAGAAGGAAAGAAACAAATAGAAAGGATTCCTAGAGCATCTGTAGCCACACTGACCTCTTTAATAGTTGGGCAGCTACAGGGAGATGACCTGTTGGGAAAACTGGCCTCTCGATGTGCACGGAGATGGGCTTGTTGAATGACCCCGCATTAATGAGTGGGACTGGGAGGAAGCCGGTCTGTGTGCACCTGCACAGACATGTCTTTGCACACACACAGCCACACACACCCTGAGTGGGCGGTGGGGAAGGAGTTATGAGCTAACCCGGCACTGCTGCTTGTGACAAGCGTAGCGAAGAGATTCTGAAATGCAGGCTGCTCAGGCCAGCTAAAACAGTGAAGTACCTGCTCCACTCCCAGCCTTGTCTCCTTTTCCTGTTCTGTGGCTGTACTGAATTACTGCCAAGGGGCAGGCATTGCCACAGACGCTGGTATGAATTTCAGCCCAGTACTTCCTGGTACCCAGGGCCACGCGAACTGAATTTGGTGGGAGGAACAATTCCAGTGCTGGGAGGTCTGAATTCCCTTAATCAGACTGTTGTCTATAGATTCCTTTGCTCAGTTGCTTGGGGGTTGCAATGCATAAATAAATAAATAGCTTTGTAGTTGGCCTTTGGGTAGTACTAGTTTGTAGACTGGTAAATGAGATGCTGTTTAGTGGTTGTGCAGGTAACAGCGCACCCTCCTCCATGCAAAATGTGTAAGTGGTAGTGGGGGTTTTTTGTGTGTGTATTTTTTTTCCCATTAAGCTGCACAGGGATGGTTGTTTTTGTTGTTTTGTATTGAGTTTTATCCTCTCTAAGTGTTTGAGTGAGAAGTAGACACTCATCTGTATGTTGATGCCATGTTTTGACAGATATGCTGACAATGTCTGTGAGGGAATTTGGACACGATTCGATGAATTATTATACAGCAATTAAAATATCTTTGTTTTTACTTGTGAGAAAGAGACTTTTGAAGTACAAGCTTTCTGATGCTTTCATTTTTTTCTCATGCTTCCCTGAAGCATCCCATTAAATCATTACTTCTGTCAAATCCTTTGATGCATATAACTTGATTTCTGACACCTCTTGGTATATGATGATGAGCGTATTTATGTCTTTTCCATTCCTGCACCAGTTCTTCTCCATTCCTTCCACACCCCAATATTTCCCCCTATTCTGGTTGCTCTGACAATGTCTTTGCACCCAGTTACCTGACAGAGGTAACTATATCCATACTTTCTGTAAAATAAGAGAAGCAGAAACTAGCTGAAATGGAAAGAATGAAGTGAGTCTATACAGAGAGGGAAACACAATATTCTAGCATATATCCAAAAAGTGTTTAGTGTGGGTTGCTGTCCCAGTAGTAACTGCCTTAACAACATATTCATTCTTCATTCTTCACTCTTAAATTTAGTTTTAAATACTTTTTGAAGCCTCTGAGTTATTTTCTGTGTTTTAAGCAGTATACCCTTTTTCATGTTTTATGCCTAAAAGCATTCTAGGGTATTTCCTAAATACATTAGTAAAAATGCTCTCAGTTTGATAAACTGGTATGGTATTCAGATATGACTGTGATAATACATGGGAAAACATAATTAAAATAGAGTTCAAGATGTGTGCTTATTCCTTTATATATAAAAAGTAATCCAGGATTAATATTTATTGCACACCGTTTCATTGAAAAGTTTGACTGGAAGATTTGTATATATGTGTGTGTAAGAATATGTGTTTTTTTGGTGTTTTTTTTTTTTTTTTTCTGTAGGCTTTGCTTACTGCAGTAACATCTCAACACATAGAAATCCACGAAGGGACAGTGCTGCAGGCTGTAAGAACATGTTACAATATCTATCTAGCAAGCAAAAACCTCATAAATCAAACCACAGCCAAGGCCACTCTCACACAAATGCTGAATGTCATATTTGCACGTATGGAAAATCAAGCAGTGAGTATCTTGTTATCTCTAATATTTATAGAAAATGAGTTCTTTGAAAGCAAACTGCCTTGAAAGATTTGGTTTTTTTTATTACTAGTAAAGCTTGTAGTTTTTCTGAATTTAAACCCCAGCAGATTTTTATTAAAAATCTGTTAACTTGCACTGTTTCTTTTGTTTTGCTCTCAGAAATCGTTGTGAAACATTTTGGGTGTCTGCATGTGTATAGGGTTTGAACTTCTTTTATTGGTCCTAGTTAATGGATGTATTTAATTTCAGTTCCTTTTCTTAGGATGTAAGAGATGCAACACCACTTCTCTTCATAAAAGTGCGTGGGAACACACTAGTCTTTGGGAAATGCTCAATGTTGTGGCCATAAGCACCAAAGGTCTAATCCATGATAAAAATAATACTTTGCAATCATGTGATCACCTACATTCTTGTAGCGTCAGTTACACTCACATACCTATATGTCGCTGAAACAGCCATTGGGAGCAGTCTGCAGGGACCCCAGCCTATGCCCTGTGCATGCTATTGCTGATAATAATGACCAGCAAGGCAAAGTCCTGTCTACTTTTAGAAGCAATTCTGCTGCATTATTGCAAACTCTAGCAGTTTCCTTTCAGAGTATGTAGTGGTCTTTAGGTTTCTTCATGCAGTCATTGTATAATATTAGCTCCATGCTGAGCTTAGTTAAGGGCAGGCAGGCAGCTCTTTTTCTTGTATTTCTTGTATGTCTGATTTGTAGTTGTAGTAGTACAAATAACTTTTTTTTTTTTTTTTTTTTTTAAACTCTTCAGGCAATATTAAGGCATTGTGTAAGCAGAGACAATAGGGATTATGTATTTATAAAACAACACATATACTGTGCCTACAGCTCGTATTTTGTTCTGATAGAACTTTTGTGCAATTGCAATATTCTTCTAGCTTCAGGAAGCCAAGCAGATGGAAAAGGAAAGGCACAGACAGCAGCACCATCTACAGCAGTCCCCAGTAAGCCATCATGAGCCTGAGTCACCGCAGCTGAGGCACATTCCTACCCAGGCTGATCAGCTGTCTAAAGAGCATGAGAAGGAGCTTGACCACACCACAAATGATGTGGACAAGAACCTTCAAGAAGATACAGAGGCAGAAAATGGATCTGATATTTCTAGTGCTGAAAATGAGCAGACAGAAGCTGACCAAGCCACAGCAGCAGAAAGTAATCAGTGTGTATTTGTTTCATGGAGGGGAGGGAGTAGGTCTGTGTAAATATAGGCTAAGGGCTCTGTTCCTTGCCCTCCCTAGATATTTTTCATGTAGTTACATGATACAGAATGTCTGTTGGCATTGTTACCACTGTTAAGTTTTATCACAAATATTGTTTAATGCTCCATTTATCCTGTTGTAGTCACTGTAGGAAAGATGCCTCTTTGCACCTAAGTGATATTGGGAAAGTTTTTGAAAATAATATTTGAAAAGCAGTAACTTTTTAGTGTGTAACTTACATCAGTTTTGTATATTTACGTATTTTCTGCATAGGTCTGCAAGTTATTTACTATTTACAAGTTAAAATTTGGAAATGTTGGAAAGTTCATTCTTCAATTACTGCTTTTCAGCCATTGCTTTTTTTAATGTATATTCCTTCATTAATAGATTTGGTAATATAAATACATAAATATAAACAGAATATTTTCTTAATTTCTGAGTTTCTTAGTAATATCTGATTTTTTTTTTTTTTTTTCTCCTCTCAAGATCTTTCTAAGGCTGATGGAGGAACATATGATGGTGAAAATGAATGTGAAGAGAAGGCACAAGAAATTGTACAAAGTATTGTGCGGGAAATGGTGAACATAGTAGTTGGAGGTATTATATCTATGCTAACTGTCTATCCAGTAAGAACTACAATCTGAAGCTTGAAGAATTATTTTAACGATGCTACCTACCTATCTACTTAGCTAAAATATACCTTTATTTAACCATCACTTACATGTTAAACTTTAAAGTTGTCTGATGAAATTTCAAGCATTAATTTACAGTCTCTTTTGGACCATGTTATTCTTTCAAAAAAAAAGGGGGGGGGAAGCTCAAGTTCTTGTAATATTAATTTATGATCAGTTCTCTCAGAATTTTTGATAATTTTTCTGTTTTGTGCCACATAAGCTTTCACAATGGTCTTGTCTCTGAAATAGTAATGAAGCTCAATATTTTTCAGTTTGCTGGAAATTACATATGAAATTAATTACCTTTTTCCCCAATCCTAGTTCAATACATGGTAAAATAGTGAGCCTAGTACTGTGAAGTTCTCAGTCACTTTTGATTGTAATTTTCATTAGTGGGAACTAGTGTTCGGGATGTTTTTTTTACCTATTTAATGTAAATTTTGCCTTAAGCTCCTTCCAACCTTATGAAACTTCAATTCTAGTTGGTACAGTATTTAAAAGCTCATTTTACTTTTTATTTTTAGTTGACATTTGGGGTTAATTTTTATATCTTCTCTAACAGATATAGAAGGGGCTGCTGAAAGTGCAAGTGCTGATGGCACAATTGTAACATTGGAGGATGGCAGTGACAGTGAAAACATTCAGGCAAATGGAATTCCAGGGACTCCAATTTCTGTTGCTTACACACCATCCTTACCTGATGACAGATTATCTGTCTCTTCCAATGACACTCAGGTACAGATAAATATAAATTAGGAGGTTCTGAAAAAGGATTGATTAAGATACGTTTTATTTATTTATTTTTGCCAAACAATCTATAGAGAATGTTTAATGTAATTCTATAAAAATAACTTAGATCAATTTCAAGGGATAAATCATGTTTTAAGCTTTATTGCGTTTTTAATACATACCCTCAGTTTTATCTGACCTACTGACGGAGGGTCTCTGCTGTCAGGGTAGTAAATAATTTGCTGTGGAAAGAATAGATTTTAAGCTTTAAAAAGCTGCAGTCACTAGAGATGTATGCTGTACTAGCCAAAGATATCATTAAGCATGTTGCTTTTATATTATTTATATATATATATATATATATATATAAAGTATTTAAAAAGTATTGCATAATTAGGGAACAGTAGTTCAGAATTGCAAAAACTTGGTAGTAGGAATCAGTATGGTAGCTTTTAAGTTTTTACCAGTTTACTTTTCTGTCTATTTTGTTTTTTGTTTTTATTAATCAGAGGTATCTGCTCAAAACTACAAAAGGCAAATCAGTGCAAATTACCTTGTTTAAACTTGGCCAGTCTAATTTGGTGGTTGTTCCTATGTAATTCTGATTTCTTACTGAGATGGCCTTTTTTATTAGTGAACATGTTTATTTTAGCAGCACTGCAGAATACGACTTTTTAATTTAATCTTGAGACCATATAATGATAGTTAATTGGTTATGTTGTATAATATCTTAACTTCTTGTTGCTAGGAGGTGGGGATTTCCCTACACACCCTGCTAATGCAAAATGGAATACTGAAATATGTTAACTTCTTTAGGAATCTGGAAATTCTTCAGGACCTACCCCTGGTGCTAAGTTTTCCCACATTTTACAAAAGGATGCCTTCCTTGTATTCAGGTCACTGTGTAAACTCTCCATGAAGCCCCTGTCAGATGGACCACCAGATCCAAAGTAAGTACTAAGAGTTCTTATAATGAGTCTTCTCTGTTTTAAAAATAAGTTACTTAAATGAATCCTCAGTTACTCAGAGAACAACAGTATGGCAAAAAAAGTCTAGAAACCTTGAAAAGATACTTTTATGCTGTAGTGCTTTGTAGTGTAATGTTTTCTATGTTTAATGGAAGCAGCTTTTCCTACCCATCTGCCTCTTTAGAAGTTTCTTAACAATCTTACGGTTCTTAACAGCCTTATGCTGCCTTTAAGTACCTAATAATTGTTGTGTGTAACAGTAACTGCATCTAGCAGGCTCCTAAAGAAGGTTTTCAGGTATCTTTTCATCTCAGCTGTTTTTACTCTGCTTTTGACTAATGCCTAAGTTCATAACCTCAGTTCCTAACCGTTGCCATTTATGGCTTGCAGTTTCTTTTATCTCTTGCATAGTGAGTATTCAGTGTGCATACCAGTTAGCTCCCCTTCATATAAGGTCTTTGCTGTGAATTGATAGTAGTTCTGACAAATTTGCAATACAGAGTTTTTCATTCTCGTGTTCAAGTCGGACACATTTGACAGCCTTCTCAACCTAAAACATAAAACAGAAATGTCTTGGAGATGAGGCCTTTATTTGTCTGTTTGGGAAATTTTGCAGTCTGACAGAAGATACTATGTTTTCAGTTTGGCTGAGAGAATTGTTTATTGTGAAACAAAAACCTCGTCATGTCTAGGATGCCAGTATCTGAGTTAGTCACATCTGTTGGCACAGAAGATTGCATTTCTGATCTTGGATAGGATGAATATGCATATTTCTTGCATGCTAGAAACAGTTTGTAATAATTTTCAAGAGGACTGTTTTTATTTTTTGCCATAAGAAATTAAAAGTCTAAATCATTTCTGATGAATATCAACAGCCCAGTTCTTTAAAATAATATCATCTTTTCTATTGCAAGTTCCCACTTAATTTACGTAGCTCTAAGACAGATTAAATTTAATCATCCATATCAGTAATCAGATGAAAAAAATAATAGGGTTTTGAAGGGTTGATCGAAAATCTTTTTTTCATTGTCATCTAGTCACACTCTTTGCAAAGTTAGCGAATCCAAGAATAAAGATTAGGGGCCTAAGGGTCTCTTCTAAAGAATCTTTCTACAGGAAAGTGCTATAACAATTCTGTGATTTAAGTCACTGCTGTGAGATTAAGAATACTATTTGTTAAAAGCTTTAAGAGGTTAAGTCCCTCTGAAAGAGCAGCACTAGCTGCTGAGGCAATAAGAACTATGTGAATCCGTGGAATCCTTGATGTATATTTTAAAACTGATTAAACTCTTCATATAGAGAAATCAGGGAAATGGCATTTTGGACAAGGAATTCAAAGATGTTCTGTGTTTGGAGAAATGCCTAAAATTTATCTTTGTTCTGAAGCATTGATGGCTTTCTTGTTGTAATTGGGAGAGTATACACAGGATACCTACAACATTTAAAAAAAAAAAAAAAAAAAAAAAAAGGTTCTTAAATCAGCTTGCTAGTGAAATTAGCTATGAAATTTTTAAGGAAAATATTCTTAAATTTCAGGTAAGTGGGCACAGAGCTTTAATTTAAACACACAAGACTAGGAGTAGAGATCTAGGTTGTGCTTTCTAGAAGCATTCTTAATGTTTTTCCAGTCCTTTTCTTCCATCTTATTTTGTAGTTAAGAAGAAATACTTAAGAGAAATTTCCTGCAAGATCATTTATTAGGTTTCAGTCCTTGAGGTTGTTTTAGACTAAAGTGAGTTTGCAGTGGCGAGGCTAGAAAGTTTAGGACTTGGTTATGAATCGACACTTACTTGAAGAAGGCAATATTTAGATTTTAAATATGAAGTGAATCTATAACATAGATTTCTTATGCTTGACAGCAAACTATGTTATCTGAACGAGTCTGTAATTCGTTGCAACATGATAAGAGATGATCAGAGGTGGGAAGAAGCATCTGGAGACGAGGAAAGAATGTTTTCTCCTGGAAAACTAGTTAAATTGCATTATGTTTTCAGCAATGAAGATCATGCCTCTGTGATAGGCATGTTATGTGTCTTAACTGCTCTTGGAGTGAGACAGGGCCAGTGATTGACATACAGTGTGAAATACCATATTTAGGGAGAAGTGAGATTGCTGTGTTGGGAAGAAGCAGCTCAAGCAGTAAAATTGTAGTTATGTTCCTTCAGCTCTCTTTTCATGCTTGTGAAAACAGAAACAAAGGAAGAGTCTGTAGAGGACATTTGTTTTCTTTCCCCTTTTGGTAGTCCTGATTCCACAGGTGATGCAGGATGGGGTCTTCTAGGTGGGATCCTCCAAAGCTCGTTAAAAGGAAAGAATCCTCCATTCATCCTCAGACTAAGAATAGGCAGGGTTGCCTGCCTTTTGCTCTTGGGAGGTATTGTTGCTCTACAGAAGAATAACTAACTCAATAGCAATGAAGGTAGTAATGGAGTAACTAAAATAGGCTATTTTTTATCCATATTCTTACCTGAAAGGTGACTATTTAACGTGTTTTGTTCAACATCATCTTTTTGCTCTTTCTAAACAAAGTTGTTTGAGATTGGTATTCATTTCATAACTCTTCCACATATAAAATAATTGTGGTGTACTGACTTTATGAAGATTGCCTTAATTTTTATGACTCACATGATGTTTATTTGCTGTCTTGTTTTATTCTAGGTCTCATGAACTGCGATCAAAGATTCTTTCATTGCAGTTGCTTCTGTCCATCCTGCAGAACGCAGGACCCGTCTTCAGGACAAACGAGATGTTTATTAACGCTATTAAGCAGTATCTTTGTGTTGCACTGTCAAAAAATGGAGTCTCATCAGTTCCAGAAGTTTTTGAACTTTCACTTTCCATATTTCTTACCCTCCTGTCAAACTTCAAGACTCATCTAAAGATGCAGATCGAGGTATGTCTAATTTAAAAGGATTTTAGGTGAGTGTGTCTGTATTTGTATGTAGGTTGGTCTTGCTTAGGTGAATTTGTGGTTTTTTTGTCTTGAATCTCAGCTTGTGCATAAAGACTTGCCTAGTTTTTCCCTCCAGTGGAGTTCTCTTCTGCCCAAGGACAGTAGCTATACTTACAGCACTGCCTTTGAAACTTCTGTCAAGTATAATAGACAGCAGTATTACTTTTAGAATATATAGGGATTAAATAAAAACTACTCTGTAACAATAATATTACAAGTCAGCATGCAGCTGGTAAATATATTACATAAGGCTTTCCTGAGACAAATGTGATGAGAGGCCATCTCTGCCATCCTGTCCTTAAATTTCAAACAGAAAATGATGCTATAGCTGAGGAAATTTGAATATAGGGTACCCAATGTTACTGTAGCAGCTTTTAGAATATACTAAAATTAGGATTAGCACAGGATGTCAGGACTGTGTTTCCTTTTTGCAAGTGTGAAAGCCAAAAGCTTGATGCTGCCAGTGCCACCATTTCTATCATTATAAATCATAAGGGAGAGGAATTACAAGGGTTTTTTTGTTTGTTTTGTATTTTTCCCCTCATGATATGAGCTAAGAATTCCTGTTCTTTGGCTAGTGATCCTAAAAGTCATACAGAAGATGTGGGCAGACAAGTCTATATCTGTATTTTATTGGTGGCTTTAGTAAGTTCCTAGAGCTGCAAGGCAAGCCATATGCTCTGATTTAAAATATGCAAAATCTCTATTTTAGGACTGAGGCAGCATGCTTCATCTGCCTAAGAAAGGTTGGCATATTGAAATTAATTTCAGAAGTTGTTGCCAAGGGGGCACCTTTCCTTGCAGCTCTTTGGAATGTTCTTCTTTGCGCTGTAATTTTCAGCTCTTACTGCCCTCTGATAGTCTGCACCTTGCTTGCATTTTGCTGTAGCTGTATTTCTGAACAAGCCAGCAGATGCATCTGCAGTAACTTAAGGGCCACCTCTGACACTAGGAAGCGGCGGGGGGGATCCTCAAACAGTTGCCTTTTTCCCTCTGTTTTTGTTTCATGTTTTCTTGGAAATCAAGTCATCTATTTCAAAGGATTTGAGCTTGTCATTTAGCTATAATACTTCTTGTCACCCTTCCACGACTCTGGATGAGCCATCCATTTTCTCTTTTCAGTTGACCCAATGAAAAAGTGCTTTCTGGCTTAGTTTCCAGATATGCTGAGAATAGTCTCAAATTTATGATGTAATTTTTAGTAAATAACATAGTGATAGATACCACTGTAAATATCTAAAATACAAATAGTCTGTGAAGCTTTGGGAGAAGTTGTATATACTAAGATGTGCTTTTCAAAAGTTGATATTAGAAGAAAGAAGTCTGCTCTGTTTCAGTATTGAGATCTAAATAAGTTACTTCATAAATTGCAGGATTTCTAGCAAATTTCCTTTGTTGCTTAGAGCCTTGAGTTTAATTTTCATACTTGAAACTTTTTTTTCTCTTTCTCTGTTTTCTTAATTCTCCACCAGAAAATAATTGTTTTTGTAATCTCAGAGGGGATCGATAGCATTATTCTCTTCAAGTAGAAATTCATAAAATGATAAGTATGTGGCAAAGAATTGCTGAAAGTATGATGTTTAATTTTATGTCTTCACTTAGATTCCATAAAGTTGTGGCAAAAGTCAGTCTAATATTGTGCATATGTTTAAGTGCTTGGAATAGTGTTCCACTTATTTTGATGTGACTTTATATGTGTTGAACTTCTTATGCTTCCTAGGAAGGCTTTCTTTAATAAGAAAAATAACTGTAAGATTGTGCTTATTTTTCCTGAAGAGGTCAGTGCAATGGAAAACTTACTGGTGTTTCCTGTTTGAGGAAATAGCTTCCAATCAGTGTTTATTTCATTGAAAAAAACGTGACTTAGAGCAAAATATACTTTTACCTGGTTGATAGCATGAAACCTCTATAAATATAAGGAGATATTTAATTATTTAAATTTTGATATAATTTGAAAAACATTTTTAAAGAAGAATTAATAGCTCTTCTTTTGAAATTCCCCATGATCCAGAACTCTAACAGTGGTTTAGTCTTTTAGGCTGAATTGTTCTTCAGGGCTTCACAGCATTCACAGTTCTTCTGACTTACTAATTAGAATACAAACAAAATTTTAGGTGGGCAGAACTCCACAATTACCCATGTCCTAATTTGAAGTCCTACTTCAACTTTTTCCTTCCGTCCTTTCTTCCCTCTCCTGTACCTTTAAAATACTTCTTACATATTGTCCAGATGCTTTCAGAATTAAATGTGTCAGAATATTGGTGTGCAGGGTTGATAACACTGAGAGTTCATGTGCTCTAAATATAACAACTTTTTTTTTCCTCCTCTTGGAATACTTGCTAGGTTTTCTTTAAAGAAATTTTCCTGTATATTTTGGAAACTTCTACCAGCTCATTTGATCATAAATGGATGGTTATACAAACGCTGACACGGATATGTGCAGGTATCAAGGACCTTTTGGTTCTATTTTTTGATTTTTTATCATTTTTTTTTTTAAACGCTAAACAGCAAAACTGAACTTGTCTTTCATTGAATAACATACATTTTGTTTCAAGTTTGACAATGTTGCTTTGTTTCTAGATGCCCAGAGTGTAGTGGACATTTATGTGAACTATGATTGTGATCTAAATGCGGCAAACATATTTGAAAGACTGGTTAATGACCTATCAAAGATTGCTCAAGGAAGGGGCAGCCAAGAACTTGGCATGTCCAATGTTCAGGTAAAAATTCTGTCAGACTTCAAGTTGCTTGACATGATAAGTTAAAACTAGACTCTTCATTTCCCTAATGTATTTCTTTTGAAATCCATTCTAGGAGTTAAGTTTGCGAAAGAAGGGATTGGAATGTTTAGTATCAATCTTGAAGTGCATGGTGGAGTGGAGCAAGGATCAGTATGTCAACCCCAACTCTCAGACAACACTCGGTAAGATGGGCTGGGTTTCTTCTGGCTTTAGTAAAGATACACTGCAGGAATGTAGTGACTTTTTGCAACTGTTTGATATTGTTGGTTTCTGGTTTTGTAAAACCTGTTGCATTTATGAAAAGAAAAAACTGTGGGTAGTTTTTTCAAGAAATATTAATAAGTTTAGATGGTTGTCATTTGAAGAAGTTCATTTTTTCAAAATTTTTTAAATTCCTGAGAGTCTATTACAATGAAAGTGACTAAATTCTGTGACTTCATATTTTTCTAATTTTAAGGGTACTGTAAAACTTACTTGCAAGATTCCCTCATTTCAAATGTAGTTTAATTTCCAGCAGACTAATACTCGAGCAAGCTGGTTGGAGATTCTCTTTATTATTATTATTATTTTAGTTTCTAATACATAGCTCTAGGATGTCCAATGTTAACAAGCAGTGAAATAACTAAATCTTACTTTGGTCTTGTTTCCACCTGAGCCGAGATGAAAAAAGTACCAAGATTATGCCACAATTACCAATTTAAGTACTTAAAGTTGATAGCTGAAGTAGTAGGATTATTTTTGAAGATGGAAAGCTCTGCTGTCGGTATGAACGGAGTGAGAGCACCAGCTATTTGGCATATGAAGTCCTGTGCACCCAATTCGGAGCACCCAATTTCAATTGGCTTCAGGTCCAAGTGTAACAGTGGACCTGAGAATAAAGGGAAAAGTTTGGGTTTGGGTTTCTGAGGTATTGCTGCTTTTTTTTTGTTGTTGTTGTTTGTTTGTTTGTTTCTCCCCTCCCTCCCCAAGTGGTTCAAAGTTACTTGAAGTTTAAATTACAGGTATGTGTTGTGCTCAAAAAATCCCTCTTATATATGATTTTTTAGGTTATTTTTCCAACCATAACAAAGGTAGAATGTTTATATAAAAATAAATAGATTGCTGAAAATACCATAGTAACTTCTAAAACACTTCAGAGAGGACGTGAAGAATAATTGAAGAATAAATTGAATAAATTGTTTTTATTTTGTTTCAATGTGTATGTGTTTTGTACATATGTAACTTTCCCCCTCCGCCTCCAAATTTGTAGGCCAAGAAAAACCCACAGAACAGGACAGCAATGAAACCAAACACCCTGAGACAATTAACAGATATGGAAGCTTAAATTCCCTGGATTCAACGGCTTCATCGGGAATTGGCAGTTACAGCACACAGATGTCTGGCACTGACAACCCAGAGCAGTTTGAGGTCCTAAAGCAACAAAAGGAAATAATAGAACAAGGAATTGACTTGTGAGTGCCCTTTTATCACCCATGGGAGGGTGGATTCTTTTGGAGCTATGAAGATTCCTGGGTTTTTCTTCCTTCTCCTCATAGATACTCATCTTGTGTTAGGAAAAAAACTCTGGATGTAACAGCACTTCCTCTGGTGAAAGAGTGCTGAATGGTGTTCCCTTGGGAGCCTGTCAACAGTGTTTTGTGTTAACCTAATTCCTCACAGCTAGAAGATGAGTACTCTGACTGTTTGTTCTTTTTTCTCCAGCCGTGCTTGTCTGAAAATAAGAGTTTTATATTTGGGAAAAAAGTACATTGAGCTCTTGCAATAAGTTGAATGCTGCCTGTTTTATTTTACATATTTCTCATGGAAGTGCCTATATGCTTAAAATGATGTTCCCTTTAATTTGTAAGCTTGTCCTAGTTTGAAACAGAAGATAATATAATTTCTAAATGGAGTCTGATATGAATCTTTCATGTGATTTCAGCCCTATCCCTCACCTCCTCAGTGAAGTCATTATCTGCAAAATACAAATTTTCTTTAGTAAATATTTCAATCCCCAGACAAGCATGTCTTAGAATTCTAGAGTCTTCGTTTCCCTCAGTCTCTGGGTCTTTCATCCGGTCGTTCTTGAATTCATTCATTCATTGCCATTCTTGCAGGCAGCTGATGGATTTCCTAAGTGTTCCACTGAGTTTAAAATATAAACCAATATAACACAATTATTCCTTTCCAAACCAAGACTACACAATTTCCGTGGAATACTATTTTTACATATGTGTAGATACGTATGTGCACATATAGCATGCACATACATTACTGTAACTTAGAATGAACTTGGGATTTCAGTTAATTTTAGTTAGTTTGAAGAAAAGCAGAAACTGCATCCTAGACCACAGTAAACAATAGTGTTTAGCTGCCTGGGTCAGAAGGAAGACTCAATTTCATGCGTAGTGAACTCGATATCCTGTTTACAGAGAGCTGCTTGGATGCCATGGTGGCAGTTGCTTAGGCAAGAGAAAAAGGAAAATATTTGCATGAAGAGGAAAGATAACGGGAAGAAATAATAATAATATAAAGGAATAGCTTGTTCCTACCTCATAAATAGTTTAATAAATGAAAAATGTGTAACTAAATGCCTTTTTTTTTTAATCTCATCCAAGATTATTGATTTTTTTGATGAAGCAGGCATTGCTGCGTGCACAGATAAAAGAGTTCCCTCATTCTGTGTTGATCTTGATTGTACAGATTCAATAAGAAGCCAAAGAGAGGGATACAGTACCTGCAAGAACAAGGAATGCTTGGCATGACCCCTGAAGATATTGCTCAGTTCTTGCATCAAGAGGAGAGATTAGATTCAGTAAGAAAACTGTTTTGCTAATTCCTGGTGTTTTTGCTTATGCTGATGTTTTTATACCATCTGAATATTGTATTAGAGTGTTATAAGGTGTATGATAGTCTTGTGCAAGAAAGAAGAAGAAAAGGAAACTTCCCTCTTTCAAAAATCTGTCAACTAAAAGAATTTGAAGTATGGGAGAGAGCTGCATCCTGTACTATAGATGTCTTGCAGTTCAGTGGGGACGTGAAGTAAATGGCTGATGCACCTGTGTCAGTTCCCAAGTACGCAAAGGATCGAAGCAGGGAACAGAGTCATCACTGGTAACACTCCCTGGGGCTTGAGCACACGGAGACCCCACCTAACAGAATGAAGTGGTACAGGAGGAAAATCGGAGAAGGGGGGAAGTAGGAGGGCTTGAACACATACAAATATTATGACAGAGCATATGGCGAAAGCGTGCTGTGTTAGTGGATGAGAATTAGGAGTATGTCCCAGTTTATTTACATGCAGGCCTCTCTTTCTCTAGTACCTAATGGCAGTATGTCTTTGTTCTCACTTTACCAGTGTTTTTCAGTGTGAATGCACTAGTTTTTCTGTTCTTATTTTAGACTCAGGTTGGGGAGTTCCTGGGAGACAACGATAAATTTAACAAAGAAGTCATGTATGCATATGTAGACCAACACGACTTCTCAGGAAAGGATTTTGTTTCAGCTCTGCGTATGTTTCTAGAGGGATTTCGTCTTCCAGGAGAAGCTCAAAAAATTGATCGCCTAATGGAAAAATTTGCTGCTAGATATTTAGAATGTAACCAAGGGTAAATAATGCTCTATTTTCAGAACTTTGGAAAGCTAAACAATAAGTAAAAGCTGCCCATATTTTACTTTGTTTTTTCTCCTCCCCCCATCAGGCAAACTCTTTTTGCTAGTGCAGACACTGCATATGTCTTAGCTTACTCGATTATCATGTTGACAACAGATCTTCACAGTCCACAGGTATGTTGCTAGAAGAAAACAGGTATAATCCATAGAAGTTTAACTTTTAAATATTGTGACACTGCCACTGAAAAAAACCTGGTGCCCAATGTAACAGCAGGCTTTAAAAAATACAGTAGCTTAGACCTGCACACCATTAAGTAGCACTGTGTTTCATGGGTGTGGAGGTTTTTAAGTTTTTTTAATTAGGTATTTCTGTAAGGTGTCATTTCCATTTTCCGTATTTCATTGAGTAGGGGCTTACTTTTATATTACAACACTCAGCAGTAGCAATCTAGCCAGCAGTCAAAGACAGAACTTATGTAACCGTTGACCTGCTGATTTTAACACAAATCTGCTCTTTATCAGTCAACTTAACAAAAAAAAAAAATGCATCTGTATCAAAATAAATACCTGCAGTGCATTGCATACAGAATTGTAATGATTAGTTACCATCAGTAATTTAAAAATATCTTGAAGAAGTGTATAGGTTTCTATTGAAAATAAATAGCCTAGTCTATATGACATCATTGTAATTTCAGTTTGTTACAGTTGAGGGCTAATCTAACTGCAGATTGTAATGGATGCTTGTGAGTGTTGTAATTTCCATTTAGCCCTGTGTTATTTTGTAGATTTGAGGATGTAGTCCTATTGAATACTTAAATGTTTCTTCTGAATGAGCAGGTTAATTCTTTGTGGTAACTCTCATCTGTTCTGTAGCTCTGTAGACAGCATTATAACTGCTAAAAACTTGTGTCAGTTCATACTAATAGCTTCTTTCTGGATTTCAGGTAAAGAACAAAATGACAAAAGAACAGTATATTAAAATGAATAGAGGTATCAATGACAGTAAAGATCTCCCTGAAGAATACTTGTCTGCTATCTATAATGAAATAGCAGGAAAGAAGATTTCAATGAAAGAAACAAAAGAATTAACGATACCCACAAAATCCAGTAAGCAAAGTAAGTAGTTGCAGTGTTAGGTTTTTCCAGAATAGTGGCTCTTCAGTTTTGTTATCTATTTGAAATGAGTGAATCAAATGAGTACCATTTACTGAACTCCAAATGAGTCCTAACTTTTTATTTCATTTCTTTTTCCTTTTAATTTAAATGTGTGACTTAAAATCTGTATTAAAACACCACTGTTTGTTTCCACATGGCTATGCCTGTGCCTACATAGGATTTGGGGAATTTCCCATAGACAAAATAGGTTTAGGTGTTGAACAAACCCATAACGAAATGCATACAAGAGCTTTGTGAATTAACAATGTGGCTGATAGGCACAGTACAGAAAAAAAAATGGGAATGTGTCCTCTATTATTAGGCTAACTATTGCATTTTCTTCCAGGAAGCACTTCTTCAAAAATCTTGATTTATTCAGTTTACAGAGCCCTAATTTTACTACACTTTTAAAATTAGCTTTTCTTCTCTCAAATACCAGACAAAAGTTACTTGTTTTTTGCACAGTGCGAAAATTCAAATGTTCTTAATGTTCAAATGTTCTTACAGTTTTCTACAGAGAATGTTGGAGAGAGACTTGGATTCTTCCCAACATAGTCAAATTTTATACTTTTATTAAGTCCTGATTTAGCCTTATGAGATAGATAGCTGCAAGAAATTTGCAGCTGGAAAAAAAAGTCTATCTGATTTTTCAGTAGTCATTCAATTAATGTAGTGGTTTTAATATAACTTTATGGAAGCTTATTATATTATACTTGGGTTTCTCTGTTTTGGTGAGATGGGCGTTCCATTATTGAATCAAAAAGGTGTTAGTCCATTTTGCCGGAGAAGAGGTTTATTTTAAGTGTTTTCTCTGGAGATGGATTGCTGCAAAACTGCTATTTGTTCAGCTCAGTGAATGTACCTGTTGGATTTTCGTGCTGTCAGATGGAGTGATGGAGAAGGAATGCTTTCTGTGCAAATTTTGAATTCCTATGTAGGTTTAAAAATAGTTTACATTTCATATGTAAGTTTGCCTCGAGTTAATTTTTGTATCAATATTCTAATAAAAAAAAAACTTAGTAACTTCAGAAAGTATTGACAGTAGAAAAGATGTATGGCATTTAAATATGAAAAAAAATTGAAGTACAATATTCCTGGAGATACCACTGCTGCAGATGCACAAATGTAAAGAAAGAAAAACAAATCTCTTTGCAGGTGTTGCTAGTGAAAAGCAGAGAAGACTTTTATATAATTTGGAAATGGAACAAATGGCTAAAACAGCTAAAGCTCTTATGGAGGCGGTGAGCCATGTTCAGGCACCTTTTACTAGTGCAACACACCTGGAGCATGTGAGACCCATGTTCAAGGTGAGCTTAAATGTGCTTAGGCATTTCACTAGAATTTTATGTAGGTTCTCCATGATGCAAAATGCTGATTGTGACCAGATCTGTTGAAAATATAGAAGGTTTATATTCACTGCATTTGATTATTTTATGATTATTTAACTTGCAGCGGGAAAGAATGAACTTTGAGCCTTCTGCTCCAATTTCCCTTGGATTTAAGGAAATTCTATGCTGATAGAATAAATCTTCATGAAAGGGGGGAATTATAAGTGGTATATTGGGGGGAGAAAAGTGTAAAGAGCGATTAAAAACTTGCAAGAACAGATTTTTATTTCAGGTATAAAGACATAATTAAAGCAACAGTTTTATAAATGTGAGAAATTACTCATTTTGGTGCTCGAGGGCCTCCTGCTTCTGAAGGAGTTTACTTACTGCACTGGGGGGAGGAGTTATTAGAGTAAATATTTGGCTTATCGTGCCTATTGCAAATAGAATTGCACACTAATTTAAAAAAAAAAAAAAAGGCTAGGAGGACCATATAGTTTTGTGGGAGACAGGTGTTTAGAACAGCAGTTTCATATAGGTTATCTGTCTTTACCATTGCATTAGGTACAAGCTATCTCCAACACAAATGCCTTTTCCATACAAGTGGTTCAGATTTATAGATATATGGAGTATGTCCTATAGATGTACATCCAAGAAGGCTTTTGAATGCTGTCTTTGGCTTAACTAACCACTTTCACTGAACTGCCTCTGAAAAGAAATTGTGCTTTCCCCATGTGCTCTCCTACGCTGCCTTCGTGCTGCCAGCCATGCTCATCTGACTCTCCTGTGAACTGCTCCAGGGAGTGAAGTTCTCAGAAAACTACTGTCACAAGAAACAAATTGTTCCCTGAAATGACTTGCTGTGAGATCAGATTGAACTCCGGGCCCTAACTGAGGAGAGATTGGGGATCTAGGAGCAAGACTGCTGTCTGCGAGGCACAATTCTTAAACCATCTGTCGCCCTATTATTAAAAGTAGATCAAAACACTGTTTGTGTTTGAAATGCTAAATCAAGCTCTTATTTAGGATCTGCTTTTAGGGTATCATTTAGTGGAGGTGCACTGAAGATAATTTTTCTCGATTGCTGCCTTAAACACTGAAATAAAAAAAAAAAAAATATAGACATCTTTTTTGAGTATGGAGGCTCCTTTGGCATGAAAAGTAGTATCCTCTTTGGAATTGAATGTGTTGGTTCTTGTCACAGCTGTAGACTCTGCCTTTATTCTAACTTTGTACAGTATTCCCATAGCACAGATAAATGACATCCAGGTAGTATTAAAACTGTGATAGGTGTCCGACTGCTATAACATCATGGGGTTTTCAGCACCCTGAAGATGGTGGGTTTGGTTGGTTGCTTAAGATGGAGGAGAGTGCTTTTGAGGGGAGTGTGCATCTTATTACTTTTATCCCACCTTTTATGTTTTAGACCATTTCTTTTCACCATTTCCTTTTTCTGCAACAGGTAACATCAAAGTTAATAATATGAGTTGAATTTACATTTTAGAAAGCTGTTGCAGCTTAAAATACTAAGTGTTGATAACATGACCTTTATTTTGCATGTGTTCCAGTTGGCATGGACACCTTTCCTAGCTGCATTCAGTGTGGGTCTGCAGGACTGTGATGATACAGAAGTTGCCTCCCTCTGCTTGGAAGGTATACGATGTGCTATCAGGATTGCTTGCATTTTCAGCATTCAGGTAATATAAAAAATTAAGATTGTGACAAAATTGTGATTTCTGTACAAGCATAGTGTTTGCTTGGTTGCCAGAGTCAGATTTCTTGTTACTGAAGCTGTGCACTGAAATAGTAATAGGTTGCCTAGTTCCAAGATTACTGCTTTGTCTCGTTCTTTTTTTGACTAAAAATATTTGAAGTTGTGACTTTTTTTGTGGCACCTTCTGGATTTTCTGGTCATTACTTCTGGTCATTCTGGACTTTCTTTCTGGCTTTTTGTTTCCTCACAAGCAACAAAGTATTTTTGTCCAAGTGCTTTCCTTTCTAGCTTTGTTGTTTTTAAGTGGTTTCTCGAAATAAGTCTTAAATAATATCTCTGTGAACTGTTTGAAATATTGTCTTCAACTTCAGAGAAATGGCACTCTTCTAATACTTGCATAATTGGGTACCACTTTAACCTTTATGTCCCTGGAAATGTTATTTCTGATCAGCACGTTAATGTGTCTTGCGTTAAGCACAGTGACGAGGTTCTTAGGTCCCCTTGTGTTCCCCTTCTGCTTTGAATTCGCAGCTAATGAATATTCTTTTATTGTAAGGCATTAGTTAGTAAGTGGAGTACTAGTCTGCCATAAACACTTTGTAAGCACAGCTGGATAGATGGAGGGAAGAATCGTGTTTGCTAGTGCATTGTCACATGCATATTAAAAAAAGAAATTAAATCCTTTATAACTCCAAACAAAAATAGCTTGGACTACGATACGATAGTGAACGCGTTCCCCCTTGCACTTTGATTTAGCAAAATAGGTAACTTTTTATCACTCATGTGGTTCAGGGCTCTGTCCTTCCCCTTCATTTTTTTCTTCTTTTCTGGCCTGATTTAAAATTTTGACTGACAAGGCCTTGCCTAGTTCAGTGAAATGGATATTCATTTTTGTTTCTGAATTGCAAAAGGGAAATGGGTAGGAATAGCAGTTTCTGCAGCTGCCAGAGGCCTGCCCTGGTGTGCGGGGCAAGGAGGGACTTGCTGCAAGACCCCGTGCTCCGAGAACGTGCACTTGAGCAAACTGCAGCATCTTCTCTGGAAGCAGTTTTCTCTCATGCCTACCTAGTGCTGACAACTTTGCTGTTTGATAGAACAAAGCTACAGAAGGCTAAGATCAGTGTCTTAAGAACTGTTTACACACGTTGAGAGATAACAGAGGGAAGTGCAGGCTTTCAGTTCTGTAAAGTTTCCCTAAGCATACAGTGTAATTTTAACTACGCATGCTCACTTCTGACTTAAAAACAGTCAGCTCAGATAAAAATTCCAGTTTTCCTTACTTAGGCTTTTAATCTGAGGCTGTTGCACAATCTGTTTTTGTATTTAAGAATCCAGAACAAGATGGGCATCAAAAGCATGTACGTAATTTGTATCTCTCATCTGTTTCTACTTTCTGGTTGATGGACGCATTTCTTAGTTGTTGTTCACTTCCCCTTTGAAGGCTTAGAAGGAGGATGAATTCCTTTTTCACAGAATCACAGAATGCTTAAGGTTGGAAGGGACCTCTAGAGATCATCTAGTCCAACCCCCCTGCACACGCAGG
>JAYECN010440361.1:0-21987 GCA_035222435.1 Microcambeva ribeirae | reverse complement strand
GTTGATACATGCGGGCTCTCAATATATGCAGGTCTATTGTGTAGAAACTTGCAGATTTTCTTACTTTCTTTTACCTGTTCTTATGGATATATGCCTGTGATCTGACTTGTTCACTGTATGTGCCTCAAGCCTCACAGTTACCCTGTGCTTTGTAACGTGGCCCAGCAACTGACCACGTGTCCCCCTTAAAGTCTCAAATTACCTAATCCAAAGAGCTTCAGGGTGACAGCGACTGTATTGTGCAGAGAGGGCAGTGGTGGTTGATGTGCCCAGAGCTTCATCTCAGCGACTGCTGCTCCAGTCACGCTCAGGTGGGCAACTCTACTGGGGCAACCTGTGTCTCGCACAGCGCAACTCACCTCCGTCCTGGTGACCAGGAGATCAGTGGTGGGGTGTTCCTGCACAGCCCTGCACGGCGCGACACGGAGCCGTCGGAGCCTTCAGGTTGGAGCCGTCTTGTGGGAAGAGAGCTTCGGATACAGTTAGTTTAATAGGGCAGGAAGATGCATGCATGGAGAAATGCCTTCATCCCCACTTGCACTGTATCAGTGGGTATAAACGAGTATTTGGACAAAAATATTTTTTCACGCAAATGGGAAATAAAACACCTCCCTCCAGTTCGGACAGTGAACCTGGCATTGCCAGCCTTGTCCACAAAGTAATGCCTGAAATTCCAAGGGCCAGTTAAAAATGTAAGAAAACACTTTCTAAATATATAATCCGAAGATTTCTTAAGTTGTCTGAGTATACAATTCTCTGCTGTAATACTATAAAGGGAACCAAAAGCAAAAGATATAGAAGAGAGTTTCTGAGATTTTTGAAAATAAGACAGAAAACCTAGCTTCTTTTATCAGAAGACAGCAATTCAGATGAACAAATTTGTTTGCAGTTGAGATCTTCTGAGCCTCTGGAAAGGCTTGATATTGTTGAACTGGCTTGTTTTTTAATAAAAAATATTTTGATTTAAGAGAATTTTTTTTTTAAGTGCAAGTCATTTCATAATTAAAGCAAAATTTCTGAAACGTTGCCTAAACTAGGCAACAGCACAGTTGGAATGTTTTTAACTTTTTTTTTTTAACTTGATTTAGAACAAGAGATTTTTGGACTCTTAAGTTCTTGGATGAGAAATACACTTCTTGTCTAGTCTTAAATATGGAATTTCAAAATATTAATTTAATGAAAAACAACACAGCACGTAAGTGCTGCTTTGGTTGTGGAAGCTTTCTGATAAAATTTGAATCCTATGTAGTCTTTTTTGTCACTTGTACAGATGTTCTTCTCCTGCACTTTCCAAATAGAAAAGCTGTAAAAAGCCTTAAGTAACTTTATACTAGAGGTCTGTTTACTCCCTCATCTGTTATCATTGTCTTAAATTTGCCTTGCTTTGCAACTAGAAGATTTCAGTGTGCTATTCAAAAGAATATTTTTTTCAGAAGATGAGAATTGTATCCTATTGCATAGGAACAGGAACTCAGTCTGTATCAAAACTCAAATACAGGCCTCTCCTTTGAGAAGGAGAAAAAAAAAGTGCATCTGGGCTGAAAACTCAGTGGGAAATCGAAAGGCAGACAGAGTACAGAGGAATACAGTTGTGCATAGCAGGCAGCGTGTACATAGGGGCACAGGGCTGGTCTCTGTTTTCGGGACTTCCTCGCATGCTACGAATTCTGTTTTGCAATAACGACCACTGTGGTGAATTTCTGCTGGGCTGAGTGTTGTGCCTAAGCTATATTTATCTCAAAAAGCTAGAGAGACTTCAAAAATAAACCTAAATCTGCTCTGCATAATGAAAGGCTTTACTAGGTGGGTCCAAGAGCTCTTACAGTAATAATAATTAATAATAATAATAGATGCCTGCCATGTTTGTTACTGCCGAACTCCAGAGAATGAAGCCCAAGTACGGCAGGCTGCAGATGAAGTGTGTTGTTGTTATCATTGATCCTAGAATTCATACCGTGTTGCATAAGCAGTGTCAGTGTCCAGAGAACTGATCTCTGCTAATTTTGTGACACACCAAGAAAACAATGTCTCTAAGGTTGCCTTAGCAATAAAGAAGATAGCAAAGATAACATATAAGCTTGTTCAGATCCTGCATTAAAGAGTGTTACTTTTGAAACACTTGGATTTAAAACTCTGAATATTTTTCCTGAGAAATTTTTATTTTGCTGCCATCTGAAGGAAATGGAGAATGACTTACAGATGCTTTTAGCGGTACCCCACAGTCCAGTCCTGCAGAAGGAGTGTTCTCCCGAGACCAAGAGCTTGGGAGCAGTTCAGCCTGGGGGAAGGCAGGTAGTAGTTGCCCTCACCACACAGAAGATCTCCTCATAGCAGTAACCAGCTTGCAGGCCTCATGGTCCTCTCGCTGTAGGATGCATCCCACAAACTTTAACCATTCCTAGTCAAACTGGATGTATCGTTCATTGTTTTTTAAGCATTTATCTGCCTGCTTTTTTGCTCAGTTCTGGGGGCTTTTGCCTTCTGTCCTCTCAGTGAGGTGTGCAAGTTGGTAGTTTTTCAACCATTAAGATTTTCTCTATGTTGGCACTTCCACTGTCAGTCGCTTTAACTACGTGTTCCCTATCCCCAAGATCCTGCCCTCGATGGGAAGGGACATAAAGGTGGAGAACAAACACTTTAATTTTACTGACATAGTTCTTGAAGGGGTCACTGGATATTTGGCCTCTTTAACAGTATTGTTGGATTCTGTATTGTCATCTTTCTGTTGGTGACAGCTGAAACTGTGGCACTGTTGCTGATGTTCATATTTAAATGTGCTCCTTGTTTGAGAGACTGTTCTGCTCATTGGGTGTTTTACCAAAGAATCACCTTACTTTTAGTTTTGTTCGTCAAAAGGACTGTGATAAAGAATTACTTTTACTGTGGTAGTCACTTATCCTGTTTTTCTTCTTGCAGTTTCAGCAGTCTATGATTCGACACTCAATTTTAGAAATAATGAGAATCCAACATTACTGGGAGTTCTAAATGGAAAGAAATACCATGCAGATTTATATGTGAGGTAAGCAGTGTTTAATTTCTTTGGCATACCAAGTTGCAGGACCAGCTGGCCCTACCTGCCTATGTGGGCCCCTCTGCTAACAGTGTAGGTGTGTGTATCTTTCTGCTTTGCATTTTAACCCTTGCAGCCGGCTCCAAGTCAGTCTAACAGAGAAGGAAAGTTGTTTTTCAGGGCTCTGTGTAACTGTTCTCCATTTCAGCTTCTCGTGAAGCTCTTCCACTCAGCATAAACATTGTGGCAAAACTTGTTTTGGGCATTGATTTCGAGCAACTCAGGTGTTCCTCAAAATCCTCCATGTTTGCTTATAATGCTGTAGGTGTTGCACATGATAGAAACTTCTAAAACTTGGATGGCCTTGTTTGCTTCTATTGCCCTGACTTCCAGAAGTTCTCTCCTTATGACTATATTAAACAAAGGAGCAAGACAAAGAGTGTCACACCTATCTTATAATGTAGGTAGACCTATATAAAATATAAATAATCATTAGAAGTTGTTGTTGGCATTCCTAAACATAGAGGACAAGAAAAATTCTTCTGAATAGTCATGGGGCTCTTTACCCAAATGGCTGTAGAAAAATGTAGAGAAATGTAGTAGAAAAACGTAATGAGTGTAATAAAAAAAAAAAAAAAAAAAATGGTGTTCACCATAGTTGAATTATTAAATATTTTTGTTATTTCTCTTGTTTACTGTTTGCAGGCGGATTCCGTTAGAGGAAGTCCCACAAGATGAGGGGGAATGTTCTAACTGGCTCCACAAACTGTATCAAGAAAAGGTGGTGGTGGTGTTTTTGTTTTGTTTTGTTTTGTCTGGAAATTATTAAAAAGTAGCTGCCTCCTGATTAGTAGATTTTTTTTTTTTCCCCTTCAAGGTACATTCTAAATCAAGAAGTAACACCTGGGCTAAATGAGTTATACCTAGTTTTAATAGATTACAACTGTTTTGTCTCATTTTAGCTGGATGGGTTTTATTTAATTATTTTTATGACCAAAGCAAGTAACTAATATTAACTGGACAGCCTATTAATTTTCTTTCATGTTGTGTATGCAGAGAACATCATGCTTTTAAGATCCCTAATTCCATAGGATAGGGAATTGTGTGCTTGTTCAGTACTGCTGCTTCTTGTGTTTGTTTGCTTTTCTTCTCAGATTTCAAGTGCATTCTTCATATTATCAGAGTATGTTCCTCAAGTTTCTTGTTTTTATGAACATCTTGCCCCTTTTTGGAGAAAGACATTATGTTATGTTTTGGCCTGTGCTTTCTGTCACGGAAGGGCAGTTTTCTGTACTGGAATATAAATGGAAATGGTCCTTTATTGAACGCTACAGTAATCTACTTCCTACTGCTTTGTCTTTGTTTCTAACCCTGTTTCATGTTCCTAAGATAATGTTTAGACATTTGCAAGACAAGAACATAAATTGAGTGAGTGTGATCATTGTTTTCCTGAATCTCCCATTGAATCTTTTGCATTATTTCACTTCAAGTTTTCATTATTTTATTTGGCAAATGCTCAGTTATTTCTAGTTCAAACAAAGTGTGCATCCATCCTGCTTTCCTCTTTGTAACAACTTAGTTTGCTGGTTGATTAAATTTGTGGCTTCCCTTTTAACTATAGCAGGAAGGAATGTGTTTTCAGTTTTCCTTTAAAAGCTTTTTTTTTTTTTTCTTTTTTAATACATATATTTTTTAATATGGCATGCTCCTCCTTTCAGCTCTTTACATCAGTGAAATCTTATTTCACTGCAGTTACTCCTTATTTACAAAAGGCCATGTCTCTGTAAAACCAGACAGTTTTGGAGAATACAGATCATTTGTTTATACTGGGGAACAAGGGAAAGCTTGCTAAGAGATTTGAGATAAAGCCCAAAGGAGGAAAAAAAACCCTCACAATTCTGTTTCACCTTTCTGATGTGATTCTTCAAAAAAAACTTTGGCTTTTAGATTGGATAACAAACAGCACTGCCGCCTGAGTGCTGCTTCCAAAAAATAAAATCCGTTTCAGGTTAATGCCTGCAGAATTGATAAATATTTATACGATATAATATATTTTAAAAAGTCTGTATTCGGAGAGCAGTAATTCATTGCAACGTGTACACTCATCCCTGCCTTGTCTGTTTTGAGAGCAGCACTCCACGCTTTAGGTGAGGCAGGGGAGGTACGCACGCTGGCGCGCGGCTGCGGACAGGGCCGCTGCTCGCGTCATGCTCGCACGCGCCGCTGCTGATCTTCAGCAACTTCAGAGCACCTTGCCGGGCCGAGCGAGGGAGAGGCAGGGTGCAGCAGCTGCTGCTGGATTCGGGGCACTCTGAGCGGGTCGCTGCCCTGTGCTGCCTGCTGGCTCGGGGACCCCTTGGCCACGAGGTTTGGGGCTCTGCAGAGTTTCACAATGAGGTTTGGCCCCTGCAACCCTGCTGTCCACGTGCAGGTGTCCTCAGGGGCCTTCCTCACCTGGGAGCCTCCCAGAGCTAACTCATCCCTGCTCTTTTCCTTGTGAGTCCCACTGCAGCTCGGGTGGAAAAGGAGGTAGGGGAAGTGGAGACATTCTGCAAGCTGCCGCTTGTGGAAGCCTTTATGCTAACAGCAAAACTCCTCCCTGCCTCCCTCCTCTACTGAGCAGTGCTGAATGATGCTTTGATAGCAGAACTGAGCAGCAGGCCTGCTGCAGGTGCAGAGCACCAGGCTGCAGAGCTGCGCAGCCTCGAGGGCCGGCACACAGAGCAGTCGGAGTGACCGGTGGCATGGGTTGCTCGTGGGCCTCGAGGCGTGCCGCCTTCTCTGTGGCTAATAAGGAGGTGGGAGGCTTTCAGCAAAGCTTCTCCTGACTCGTTGCCAGGTCTCAGTTATATTCCCCAAAACGAGGTGCTGCTTTCTGGGAATCCGGCACGTTTGAGTTCTTGCTCCTCCTCGCCATGTTTCTGGGCTCAGCTGCTGCTTGCAGACGTGAGGAGCGAGGCCCTTCCCGATGAGCAGTGGCCCCGCGCTCTTGGAAACCACGTGCTCCTTCCTCACCCTGGCCTGGATCAAGCGTCCTGTCCTTACGCTTCTTCCTCACGTGGGGCGAATTTTATCTTCCTGCAGATGGCCAGAACAGTGTTGGTTAGTGCCCTTTTCTATTGCTTCAAACCCTCTCCTTGCCTTCAGCAGGGACTTCGCTAAGGAGCTATTGCCTAATAGTTACACTCTGCCAGCCCTTGCCTAGATTTTTGGGGGCTTTTTTTCCACCTCCCTACAGCCTCAGCTCCTGGAATAGAAGTGCTGCTTGAAAGTCTGTTTTTCCACTAAAAAGAGAGTAAGTTTCTAACTCTTCTCACTTGCAAGAGAAGCATGGAAAACATAGCAGGAAGATATATGGCAAATTGCCCCAGGGAATTAGCAAAGCACAGCTGAAAAGGGGAAGTCTACGGAACGTTAGTGTTTGGGAACGAGGAGGATATTTTTGGATGCTCCGTCTGTGCGAATGTCGTGGAAGGGCAGCAGTCGGACCTCCCTTGGTGGAGCTAAGGTGAAGAACCTCATGAGGCCGGATGACGGGCAGCCCCTTGCTTCCACCATTCCTTTGCCGCCGCCCTGTCTGAAGTAAATCAGATTTAGGAGGGACACTGACAGAGCATGTTCCCGAGTCTGAAAATAATACCGCAGTGGGTGAGATTTAGCTCAAGCTGAGAAGCTGTGCAGGGAGAATGAAAGGGAATTTGGGGATGGGGAGGGTGGTGTTGAGGAGCATCGTGGCGTCCTTCACAAAAGCCCGGATCAACCCACAAACCCCTTCCGCAGGGAATGTGAGTGCTGGTAAGGGCAAGGAATCCTAACTGAGCTGAGAAGTCATTCCCCACTGTGGTGTAAAGCGTGGAGTGGAGGTGCAGGCCGCTACGGCCTTTGGTCTCATGTGTCCAACCTCTTGCTGAGACCTCTCTGACCAATTTGCTGCTCCTAATGCCGAGGAAAACCAGGAGAAGGGAAAACAAGCCTAGTTTTAAGTACATCTTGATTTCTGCCTGTAGTCATGGGCCCCCTAATGGTGATAGTGGTAATAGTCAGAAATCCTTAAATTTCTCTGGGTGTTACTGGTATTTAGAAGCATAATAGGAGAATTCAATTTACTAATGATGAGTAGCTCTGTGTTAAACTCCTAACCAAACTCCTCGCGGCGCTGTAAAGAAAACTTCATACACTGTGTAATTTGTCAAAGACAGCTAATTAATTGGCCATAATGATCCCAGTGCAGCCTAGTCCACGTGCACAAGACAGACATAATTTTTCTAATCTCAATAAAGAGAGTGCTACGCTCTAATTACTGTGTAATCTCTTAAAAGCTGCATGTTCCCTTTGAATCAGATAAAATGGCAGCAGCCTGTAATTGCCATTAAATAATTAAAGAATTGTCTGTCAGCTGGGGTGTAAGTAAATATGAAATCATAGCAGAGTAAAAATAATCTTGTGGTTGATGAGGACAGCCCTGACACTGCCAGATTTTGGAGACTCTCTGAAGCATCCTCTTCAAGAGAGAAATTCATCACTTCATTCCAACTAAATTGAGTTTTCCTTTTATGTTGGGCTAATTCTGACTTTATTAATTAGCCATTTTTATGTCATTAGTACATATGAGCAATCTTTAGGTTTTGAGCCATAAGGAATAGTTGTTATTTCTGCCAACATTGTTATCTTGAGCTGATCGCATTGGTAAAGACCATGCCATTCACCCATGCAGGCTTTAGCACATGCTACCGAATGCTTAGCCTTTTAAGCTCTATTTTTCTTTTTTTTTTTGTTCCTAGGACAACAGCAAATCACCCCTCCCTGCACTACCCTCCTTTTATATTCCAGCAGAGAGTTAAGCTCTTCTCATGCTCAGCTCTCTGTAGAGAGGTTAAACACCCAGACTTTCTTTCAAAAGGTGCATGGCGGGATGAACGAGGCCACGAGGCCACGTCCACAGAGCAGGAGCAGGAGGGGGCTGTGCCGTGTTGAGCACGGGGCACGATGGTGCCTGGTTTCTTCCTCTGCCCAGACATCTGGGGAAAATATTAGGGAGCAGAGGATTTAGCATCGGAGACGGAGCCCGAATGCTGTATATCATACCAGCACTTTGGCTCAGCAGCTCTGGCTCCTGCTGGAGGTGTAGCAGTGATGTTTGCATTGTGTGTGTGTCATGTTCTCTTTCCTGTCCCCATCCTTCTCGTTTTAGTGAGCTAGTTACACTTTCTAGGCCTGGCATTTTCAGGCTCCTGTGTGTAGGAGACAGACAAGATGGGCACATCAGTGTAAGCTCTTTCCTGAATATGGGCTTGTTAGCTTAGAAGTACAAGGTCTTTGCTCTTTCCCCAGGGTTATAAGTGTACAGCGAAAGAGCCATCAAAGTCAGGAATGGGTAGCTGTGTTGGCAGATGTGGATTTAATTGTTGCCTTGTCCTTTGTCCTCCCAGGATGCATTCCAGGAAGAGTACTACAGAACAGGGACCTACCCTGCAGTCCCTATAGTGCCACCCCGACGACCATGGACGCTTTTGAACTGGCTTTTCTGGGCCTTATTGCTGCTATACCCTTTATTCAAGCTGCTCATCAACATGGTCAACAGCGGATCCTCACTGACACTGGCTAGTTTTGTATTTGTCATTGTAATAGGTAAGTTGTTTTCAAATGTTAAGAGTGTTGTGTGGGGGCAACTGTCTGCTGATTTAATGAGGCCCTCTAAATATGATCATAAGCTATAACTTCCACAGAATAGCAAATATTATATCCTTTTTAGCCTGGAATGGGCTAAAAGCACTTTTAAAATAGTTATGTTGTTTTGTAACAGCTGCATACCTTTTTTTTTTTTTTTTGCTTCTGGAGAAATCAAAGGAGTTACTCTGCAGCAGTTGCCTCCAAGAAGCTTTCTTTTCCTGTGTAGTGCAGAACATGGTGCTGCATTGCCCTCTTCAGATATGCTCACGGATAATTCTGTTGAGAATTCTTTCATTTAATCATAGTCTGACATGAAACCTATTGCCAATACATAAACTTAGGATTTAAGGCCAGAAGAGCCTGTTGTGGCCATCTAGGCTGACCCATTTATGTAGCACGGGGCAAGGACTGTCACTGGTGGTTCCTGCAGTTCCTGTGGTAGTTCTGAACTGTTGTGGTTTGTGGCTGAAACAGAATATTATTTAAAAGGAGGAAGATAAAAAAGTAGACTTACTGGTGCACCAAGTGGTGTTTGCAGAGTAGATTCCCATTCACAGTAAGCTGTACATTAACAGCAAGTATTTCATGTGGCTGCACTGCCATGCATGTTGACGGCCCCATTACCTTAACACCTGAATATGTTGCAAGTGTTCTTTACAAAAGAAAAAGAAACAAAATTTTACAATCCTGGTTTTGAGGGAGCTTAGATGCAGAGATACTTGAGACAGGTTAAGTACCATGTCCAGAATAGCAGTCAGGAGAGCACTGAGTTGTTTCTTGCCTCAGAAGTTTCTCTGGGAGCTTCTTTGCTCTCATTTCTAACATGTCACTTCTGTGCATTCGCAGAAAGCCAGAATCTTGGGCAAGTCCTACCCTAATCTGATCCCAATCAATTAAATAACCTCCTTTTGCCCCTCTGTGAGGGGCTTGATGCGCTAGGCACACAATGCTCTTTCCAAAGGTGCCTGCCAAATCAAGCTCAGTCTAAGCCATTGAGCAAGTTCCTTAAAATTGAAAGAAGAGTGTTTTGCTTTGTTTTTGTTTTCATGGACGTGATCTGCCTCACCATGCTTTGGGCCAGAGAAGCGCACAAGAGCAAGGATAACTTCTAATCTCATCGTTCATGTATTCAAATAAGCAGGGAGTGGAAGGAAGGATAATCCTGTATTCTTATCCTCCCCTGGAAGAAGTGCTGATTTTTTTGGGTTTTTTTTTAAACCTTGGGAGTGTTTCAGGTAAAATGCATGAGAAGTTGTTGGAGCAGTGACTACAGCTTACAATCCCTCTTTCTGTCCGCATGCTGGGAGGCGTGAGAAGTGTCCTGTTCTCTTTGGCCAGGGAGTAGGGCTGTGTTTGCACGAGGTGACCTGGAGCTGTGTGAGCAGCCTGGCAGCGCTGTGCCCCTCAAGAATGGGAGATGTGGATTCAGATCCCCTTAGGTTGCAGAAGAAGGCCAAGAAGCCTATGCTGAGGGTGCCCCAGCCCAAAACGGGAAGGGATGAGGTATTTTAACAGTGGTCCATGCTCCTTCCTGGGCTGTCCCCCTTTGGAGAGTACTTATTCTGCTTTTGGAAGGAGCACCAGCGTGATCTACCTTTGGGACTGGCCGCTGGGCCCAGGGTCTAATGGGGCATCTCAGGTGTGGCAGAACCGTGACGCTCTCCCTGCGCCTGCGTTTCCCTCCTCGTGCAGCTTCCCCGCTCAGCGGCGGCTGCGCGGGTGCCAAACCGCGTTACCTCGTACTCTGCGCGCTCGTGTTCTGCAGGGACGCTCGCGGCGTCATTCAGGGCTCTGGATTACCTGGCCTCGGGGCCAGGTGCTGGAATGCTTGGCGCAATGGCATCTCTGATGGTTCTGGATTTAGCCCGTGCTAACAAAGGCCAGACATCCTCCTGTCCCCTACCATTAGTGGCCTTTACCAGTGTGTCATGTCTCGCATGTAACAGGAAAGGAGGGAAAGAACCAGCAAAAATGATGATGCTACTGAGAGTGGACAACAGAAAAAAAAAAAAAAAAAAAAATAGCCCTTTGCTTTCCTGTTACCTCATTATTTGCTTAAATTTTTTTTTTTCCAGCTGTGAGGCCCCAGTGCCGCGCGTGGCTGGCGCGCGTCTGCGAGGGGCCGCAGGACTCGCGAGGCGGCAGGAGGGGCTGTGTCGCCCTGACAGCGCTCGCCGCGCGACGAGGCTCCGGCGGGTGCCGCTGCTGCCCAGGGGCGCAGGAGAGGGGCTGTGGTGGGTGAGCGCGGGCGCCGCTGCTGCCTGGATGGTGCAGGAGGAGAGGGGCTGTGGTGGGTGAGCGCGGGCAGCAGCCCTCGGAGCAGGAGGAATCTCGGCCTGCTGTCAAAGCAAGCTAAAAGCAGAGCTGGTCCAACCTGTTCAGCTTGCAGGAGGTGTGTCCTTGCTCGCTGCCAGGGTGGTGCTTTCCTTCCTGCAGTCCAGCGGGTATTTGACTGTGTCCTTTCACAGGCAATTCTGTTCCTAGTTGGGAATGTTTGGTCAGACTGTGCAAGCACCAAAACGTCAGCCCAGGCCGTCACACGGACTTCTGCAGCCAGGAGCTCAGTTTGTGTAGCAGGGCAGCTTTCTCCAAACTCTGCCCTTTCCCTGGAGGGGTCTGTCTGTCGCAAATGCCCTGGATGTGGTGCAGCTGCCTCCTGACGGGGGAACAGCCAGGAGCGTTGCACAGTGCTGCTTCTGGCTTGAGGCAAGGTCCCAGAAATGACTTTCGGTGGCTAGGAGGGGATTGTAGAGGAACACGGATGACCTCTGAAACTCGTGGCTCTTGGTGCCAACTGGAACTGCCTGCGTGGCTGGTCTAGTTTGTAGCGGGCTGATCTGTTTGTATCTGCTATCTTTTGCAGAGTGAGCTGTGATCTGGTTCCTGTCTGAGTTAACAATGTGAAATGAAGCTTTTCCTGTAAAGCAGACTAACTAACTGACCGCTGTGATCTGATGCCGTTGATCCTAGGAGGCCTTTTCTTTCCATTCCTTAATGGAAAGAAGCAGAAGTAGCAGTTGGAACAGTACTTCTGTATATGGCAGTTGAACTGCTGGACCTGGGCCCCCCAGCTGGACTGCTCCGCTGACCCTCCCGGATGGGGAGGCTTATTGCACCCCGCTGCAGCCCGTCGGGGACGGTCGCGCGAGGAAGGCCCTTCCTGGCACCTAGCAGCTGGCTGTTCGGATGGAGAGAACCACACGTGAAGCACCCCATCGAAGCTCCCTGGGGCGAAGGCACAGTGGTACCTCAGAACCCGGCCTTCCGATCCAGCGAATGAATGAGGGCCGTGTATTTAGCTCCGCTGGTTCAGCTCAAACACTTTCAGACCTAAATAAAGGAGGATGTCTCCTCTTTATACTGAGCCTGCTGAGCCATGCCCTCTTGCTTTGTTCTGCTGCAGTTTGGCTATTTATACTCAAAATAATCATTGCATTGTCCTAATGTCTGACTCCTGGTCTGGGATCAGGAGCCCTTTGTGATACTGCTTGAACCACAAGGCAGTCCCTGCTGTAGAGGATAAATACTCAAGTAATTTGGGGGACAAAAGCCCCTTTTGAAAACTGGTCTTAGCTTCATAGGACAAACAGCAGGAAATTAGTGTGCTTAATGCACAGCTGCTATTTATGATGATGATATTTCTATGTTAATGCAGTGAGTGAGTCTGTCGAATGTCAGTAGTTGTATTTGACAGCAGCTTTTCTTCTTCCCTAATCTGGTTTGGCTCTGAAGAATCCAGTGTTAGGTTGCTTTTCATTTTTGGTAGCTTGTGTTGGAGCGGACAATCTTCAGGCACTTGGAAGTATTTTATTGCAGAGCTGTCAACAGCTATTTAAAACAAAATTTTCACTGCACATGCAAAAGATTAAAGGGTTTCTCTTGTCTCTTAAATGGTGAAACAGCTCTTAACGTGTCTGATGCTACGAGCATAATGGCACTGGGCTTTACGGCACTTGTTTCACGTGCAGCGAGCACGAGGCAGCTCAGGCTCTGCAGGAGCCGCTGTGCGCCCGTCGCGCAGCTCCGTGTGCCGCAGGGCCCCGCGCAGCCCCGAGCCCCGGAACAACCACAGCAGCTAAACGGGAAGCCGTACCGTTGGCAGAAGCCGTAGTTGTGCACATGTTTCCTTTCTGTATATAACCCATAAAACTTAGGTGTGCTGCAGACTCCGCGTGGGAAATTTCTGTCCCCCTGCTTGCTGTGCTGCTTGTAGCTCCTGCTGTGTGGGACAAACCCCAGGAAACAGCTGGGAGCCAGTGCCGCAGCATGCGGGGAGGGGTGGAAATCCTCTGCCCTCGGCTACGGTTCGTACCCAGGGATGTGGTGTTGTGCGTGGTGGTTTTCTTGGAGCTAAAAATGTTTAAGAGATACACTCCATTCTTGGCTCTGTCAGTCTAAGAGAATTTTAAACTGTTAGGAAAACAACCCTCCACCCCCAGCAGTCTGGCAGGCAGAGCCGCTTCTAACTTGAAGTTAAAAAGCTGTGATTCCTTCCTTGCTTCTCTTTCTTACATCTTACAGCATCCTTACAGCAACAGAGTGAGCTCCTGTGACTGCCGCCGTATTTAAAGCAAGCCCTAACCCGGGACGGCGGCCGTGGGGACGGCCCCGAGGAGCAAACTCTTTGCAGGCGTGTGGCGGGGGACAACACGCGGCTCCTCCGGCCCTGCAAGGAAGAGATCTGCAGCGGTGCCTCTGCGGCAGCACCGGGCAGAAACCGGCTCCCTTTTAGTCTTTGCTTGCAATTTTAGCTTTGCTGAATGGCCCTTTTGGTGTGAGAAGTTCTGCCTCCGTGCCCGCTATAGCAACAAGCCCTCATATGGGGAATGTGGCAGCGAGGGCTGCCCTGCTGCAGGAGAGGCTTCCCCCAAATTGTTGGAGGAGTTCTTTCTCTTCTCTTGTCCATGGTGCTCATTCTAGGGACGTAGCCGTGTTGGAGCTGTCACAGCCGCCCCGTCTGGCAGGCGCAGTCTGGAGCATTCCTGCTGCAAGGAGGCCTCCAGCTCACACGGGAAGGGATCGTCCTGCAGTGGCTGAAGGGTGCCTGGCATGGGGATCCCCAGCCGTGGCCGGGCGTTTCCTCTCTTCCCAAAACACGATCCCCTTGCCTGGCCGGTGCCTCTCGCTCTGCCCTTCTCCATGGGCAGCTCTCACACTGCCCTGGGGCTGCCTTCATGAGAGAGGGCGGGAGGGAGGGCACTAAAATGGTGCTAGGAGCTGCTGGGAACCAAGGAGGGGGCCCTGAGGAGTTGGCCGCCTCTTCCCGGTGCCAAGGGTGGAGCGAGGTGGGCTGGGAGCCGGCGGCTGGGCGGGCTGAGGGAAGGGAAGAGGGGCCGGAGCTGCTGGTCGAGGCACCTCGCGCTGCGCGGGCAGCTGCCTGCGCTCCCCGCGCGGCTGCTCCAGCGGCTGCTCCCACCTCGCTCCGAGTGTCCCTCCTGAGGCCGTGTCGGCCCTTTCCGCTTAAAGACTTAACTCTTGGTGTCATGGTCCCAGAGGGTGTATTGGATCCTCCCCGGCGCTTCCTAGCTCGTGGCCGTTTAAATGTCAGAGATGTTTTCTCTTTTCTCGTTGCCGGAGTGAATGCCCTTCCCTTGGCCCGTGGGGTGTTTTGCTTGTTCTCGTGCAGGGACTGTCTGTGCTCTGGAAGCTGCCGTGAGCTTCCTGGGAGCCCTCTCGGGGACAGCATTTTTGCTGGTCTTTCCCTGCTGCACTTCTGAAAATTATCACCAAGCTCAGTGTCACCCTAGGAAACACAAGCCTAGTTGCGTTGGTGTGTTTCCACGTGCTGGCATTTTGAAGGAATAAAATATCTGGTGCTTTTCGTGCAGGCAAATCGGAACGCTTTCCCTGCAGGTGTTTTGAACCCACTGGCCATCAGCCAGCGAAACATTGGCTCTTCCATCGCAAGCCTGCGATGGGAAGGGGCATCGGCCAGGCGCCGGCCCTGCAGCGAGAGGCTGAATTAAACGGGAACCCGGTTAGCGGCCGAGCTGGACCCCAGCGTCGGATAAAACTCAGGAATCACAACTGTGGTTCCTGCCCATGTCACAGCATCCTCTTGCTTTACCTTTAAGTAAATTAGCTAAATTTTACAATGTAACCACTGTAGGTAACTTTGACTTTTTGTCCTCATGCCTATTTGATATATGCCATGTATTTTTTTTTTTTTAAGATGCAACACTCCTTTTTTGTTAATGATTAGTTACAAAAGCCTGCGACTTGTTTTTCACTTTTTTCCCCTTCCATCTTTGCTTATGTAACAGCGGTTCACAAGTGTTTTTCCTAACGGTTTCTCTATTGTTTTAAATATTTAGGATTTGGCCAAAAGAGCTTTGTTCGGCTTTGCTCCTAAGCCTGCCTTGGTATTTAAATAACGTCCTTAGCTCTTCCGAAAGCCCTTACTCGTGGTGGAACAGCCTGCGTCTCCGCTGCGCGTGGGCGCAGGCTGCTCGAGGCACGGGGGTAGCAGCTGTGTGAAAAGGGGCTGCTGTGGCGGGGCCGGGGGTGCCGGGGAAGCGCCGGGCGTTGGGCCCGAGGCAGGGGAGCCGGCCCGGGCGGGCACGGCCGCTGAGCGGGGCCTCCGGGGAGCCGAGCCGCCGCACGGAAAAGCAGGGGCTGAGCTGAAGTTGCATTTGTCGTAAACTCGAGCTCCTGCGTCAGTCGTTCCAGTCACTGGGAATAAGTCACAAAATAATCCTCTTGCGTAGTGAAACTTCACTCATGTTAAATCAACTGTCTTCTAAATTAATTGGCCTTTTATAAGGGTTGTGTGAGCTGTAGTTAAGAAATGCCACGACTTACACTTTTGTTGGTCTGATATAAAGTTGCTCTTGCACTTGCTGATGCTCTGGGGCCTGTAAAACCAGCCAGCAAGAAGGACCCTCATCTCAGAGCCGCGTTTGCCTAAGGGCGAAGCAGGGGCTGCCTGGGCCGCCCCAGGCCCCTCCGCACCCTGCGGGGGCAGAGGCCGGCACGAGGCCAGGCCGGGCAGGTGGGCTCCTCCTCCGTGGGAGACGGTGGGTGAGTCAGTAATTTTAGGTGAGGAGGGTACCTTGTGCCAAAGGGGACGTACAGGTACGCCGCAGAGTACTCTGCGGTAAGGCGTGCCCGAACTTCTCTTTCAAAACGCTCTGGACTTGCAGATCTTTACTCTCCCTGGCTGCAAGGGACTCTAATTATTTAACTTTACTTTTAATTATTGTGCAGCATCGGTGGGTGTCAGATGGATGATAGGCGTTACAGAGATCAACAAGGGCTCCACCTACGGCAACCACGACAACAAGCAGAAACGAAAGTAGCATCTCCAGAGACTGCTGCAACCCAAAGGGAACAAATGCAACTTGTGACAACTCTTTCAGTGCATCTCGCGGCGGCGGAGTGAGCTCAGAGGAAGGGGAGGATGCGCGGCTGCCCTGCACAGCCGAATTTGTGCTCCTGTTGTTTTTGTCCTGGGGCCCGGGCTGGATGGAAAGATGCCCTCTGTCACATAGTCGTCACAACAGGTTTGCATTTGTGTGGTCTGGTCTCCATCTATCAAGTGTTTTATGTTTTGAAGACAAAAACTCCAGTGTGCCGGTACAGTGAGAGACCCCAGCCGGACACTAACGCGTGGGCGCTGCGGTGCGGGCGTTAAGGTAGCGCGCCCTAAGGAAGGGGTAAATGTCCGCAGAAAGCCACGAGAAGATTAAAATTGGTAATTGTCTAGATCGTGCATTAACAGTTTAACAACCATAATCTGTCAGTGTTTAAATACAGTGAAATGCTCTGCTGCCCCCCTGCAGCTGCAGGGCTGCAGCGGAGCTCTCACCCCCGCGCGGCCCGCAGCACCCAGCACCGCGGCCCTTGCAGCCCCCTGCGCCCCTGCCTGGGGAAGGGCCTCTTTGCTGCATCAGAGACCGCAGTGGCAACACGGGGAGCGAATTTGGCTTCCAGGCCTGAACAGAGCTCAGATGACCACTGCTACGCCTTGCCCCGGGCACTGCACCCGTGGGATGCCTGAAAGCTGCAATTCTCCTAAGAGTAAACTGTTCAGAGTTTGGGAAAACTGAGGTAATCAGTCACTTCCAGCTTCAAGCACTAGGCCTTTCTAACAGTGGTGGAAACAACAACCAAGGGGCCACGCTGTAACAAAGTAATGCAAAGGGTGCGTTAGAGGTTATGTCCCTGCTCCTGTACTGCTGTGATCCCAATCACCTCTTTCTTTTCTGCTAAATTGGTTTCTGGGGAGCCTCCCAACATTTGATTTGAGGTGATACTGAACTGCCCTCCTTGGTCTGGGGAGAGAACCCTCAGGCACCGGTAGGGCTTGGGTTTCTTTTTTTTTAAAGGCTTGTCTGTATTTGACACCCTTCTGTATTAAGTAAAAATAGCTACCAGGTCCCTTGGGAAAAACTTCCTGTGCTCTCACATTCCTGGGCATTCTCCTTTTAAACTTCCTGCGTCAAGGATGTGTAAAAGGAAGTTAGTGCAAAGAACTCATTCAAAAGGGGAGGAAGTGGAAAGAGTGGGTGAGCAGGGAACTCCAACTATCACCAGTAAAGAAAATCTTTTTTTTAATCTAAAAATACTGATGCTGAGCACTGAGGGGGTGTTTCCCTTGACACATTCACTGATGTTACGTTGTTGTTGCATAGAGCTCTGCACCATGGTAGTCTAGGAAGGCACAGCCTGTGTTCTTTAGAAAAGAAAGCAAGTAGAGGTAGCAGCTGCTGTAATTTTTTTTTTTTCCCTTTTGCGGTAACAAAACCAGAGCTAGAAACAACAGGGCTCACGCAACAGAAAATAAGTCAGAACGCGAACTATGCATTTGCTGTTCAGTAGGTCCATGTGGGGGGGCAGCAGCTCTGAGAGGTTCGTGTAGCAACAATGTTCTCCTCTCGCTGCCTTTTGAAAAGGCTACTGATTTAACGGGCTGGTAGGAAGACGTTTGCCATTCCGTGTGGGTCTTGGCCATTTCCTCCCTAGCTGCACGCAGTCCCCCGCGCCAAGCCAGAAGTACCAACCATGTAAATACCTTTGGAAGGAGCCTTTACCGTATTTTGTACTTGTTTCCCTGGGACCAACCCATAGAACAGGCCTAAGGACAGACAGGTCAGGCCCAGCTCCTTCCTCCTCACCACTTCTCCCAGTCCCCATGCACAAGGACTGCAGCCCGGGCCCTTCCAGCATCCCCAAAAAACACAAACCTTAACACTACTTGCCAAAGGTAAAATAGTCCAGTTCACTGTATTAAAAGAATGACTATTATGTTGGTAGGAATCAGTGTTTGCCCCTTTCCACCACAAGCAACTCTATGTTCTACAACTGCCTTAACAAAAAGTAGACTTATGTTTGTTTATACAAAAATAAAAACATAAAAAGCTAAAGTGCAGTGAGTTTTCTGTTGGTCCGTGACCATCCACTCGTCTGTCCTCTGCCAGCAGCCCAAAGCTGGGCTCAGTTCCTGTTTGCCTGCAAGGAAGCCTGAAGGGAACTTGCTTAGGGTGTGAATGGAGGGGATGTTCTGTAAATTCAGTGTAATATTTTTAAAAGCCCAGAACTACCAGGTTAGTAAACTGCATGGTGAGGCTTGTCTAGGTTGAGATTTAAATGCCCACTTTCATGGTATCTTCTGGTAGTTACCCTTTAACTGTAACAAACTAATACAGATTAAAAAAAGACAAAAATTATTCTAAAGCCAAATATTAAGAGCTTTCTGCTTCACAAGTTACTCATTTTAAGGTCTAGAACTACCAGGAATATATAAACTTGCACCCCTAACATTTGTAAGTGAGCAAGTTACTACCTCTTTATAATAAGGAGGGAGCCGAACAAAAAGATCCATACCTGAACCCATCAAACACGGAAACTGCTCTCTCCTTCCCCCTTGTGCCCTCTCCTGTTTTTATGAGAACCAAAGTACGGGATCAGAGAGTTACAAGAGTTTGGAAAAGCTTTCTGTTGTTATTCTTGCCCAGCACAACACCTGGACAGTTGTGACCCCCTCTGCTCTCAACCATTCCCTGTCTATAGCAATCCAGTCCAGCAAGAAAGTTTATTTCTTAATGCCATCCCTTACAGAATAGGTAGGAAAAGGCATTGCATATCACATCACCTCATATCCTCAGGGTGGGACAGGCAGAGAACCTGAGGTCTGTTACCTCCTGTGCAGCATTTTCTTACACAGTTTGATGAACTTGACAAAACATCCATGACTGCAGTATAAAAGCAGCTTCATTCCCCATGGTCTCAAACCAGAGAGTTGTGAAAAACAGTTTGAAATGTGACAGCATCCCCTATCTATTATGCAGTTATTTTCAGAGGAAAAAAAATGCACAAACTTACAAACAACTCCTAAAATAAACCATTTATTGAGAAAAAACTTTTTTAAAATTTCATTAATCAGCCTTGTGCATAACAAATCTGAAGCTCGCCAAAAACAAATAAACAAAAAACAGTAAAAGTTCACAGTCAGTGCACTCAACAAACAGATTAAAAAACAAGGTCCATAACGCCTGATAACACTACAGCATTTTTTCCGAACCTACAGAGTTCAAAAATACTACATATTAACATTACAGTTCTCAATCAAATGAGAAACAGGAGAAAACAAAAAAAGGGTATGGTCCATGTACAGTAGTAATGGCACTTTCACTGAAACATGCAGCTTCTTTCGACTTGCGGACACCGTCACGTGAGCAACATGTGCCAAGTAAAACATACAGGAGCAGCAGAAAGAGTGACGCTTGTCACCTGTGCAGTCTTCGTAAGTTTAACTTTTAGACTGTTTCTCAGCACAGTCTTTATGTAAATATTACATACAGTAGTGATTAAAAGATATTTTGCCAGAATAAAAAAGGCCAGAGGCTGAGTAACTTCATTCTTCATCTGTGCAAACCTGTGAAGGGGACAAAAAACAGTAAGTCCAACTGCCACCCTGCAATTTGCACCTGATTAGGGCAGAATCCTGCCCAGGGGATGACAGAATTTGGCCAGGGTGGCATTTCTAAGATGGATGGGGATGATGATCCCAAACACGGTTACTTGGACCAGAATGCTGAAGTGAGCGAATAACTTGGTGCTGGAAAATGAGACAGCTTCAGTAACCTACTGTGCTCCTAGGTCTTCTAAAAAAACTTACAAGTGCCCCTAAATTTGTGGATGAAAACATGAAAATGTTCTTAGGCAACTAATTAAACCACAGTTAAACACAAGAACTGCAGCATTTGACAGCCATGTTATTTGTCAGACACACGTTTACTAACACCCAGTTTCATTGCCAAGCATGGGCTTGCTCCCCCTTCAAGAGGGGGCCCTCTCTGCACATGCCTGAAGTCTGTGCACGCTCACCGCCACTGTAGGTGCGCAGCCCTACAGACCCAGTTAACGGCGCCTACTCTGAAGTTTGACAAGTCCTTCTAATATAAAAATCACGCATCTCGCATCAGCAGTGAAACCTTCCTGCACGCTGCACACCAGTTTTTAGTCAGATGTTTGCCAGCAGCCTCCAATAGGCCTCTCAGAAGCTGCCAAGCTGCTGCTGCTGCTGCCTTCGGCCACCATCTGCTTGGCACCTCCAGGACACAAGGCCTGGGCGGACGCGCAGACGGAGCCTTCCCACCCCGGGCCAGCCCGGCAGGCAACGCCGTGGCACGAACCTTGACAAAGGGGTGGTCGAGGAGCTGGCTGGCCGTCCACCTCATCTTGGGGTCGCTCTCCAGGCAGTGGCAAAGGAAGTCCTTCCCTTCCGGGCTCACCTTGTCAGGAACAGGAGGTTTGTGACCCATCCCCACTCTGTACATGATCTGGAAGTTGTGCTCGTATTCATGCCATGGCCTCTGCAACGGGTAACAGAACTGCTAAATGCAGCTTTAGTGCGTGATTTAGCAACAGCCAACAGAGCTACTGCTACAGCAATATTCCTGGAGCAAGCTTAAAAACCGAAAAGCCCTCGGTCCTTGTGGACTCTGCGATGAATTGTTACGAGTGGACCAAGGAGCTTCAGAGGGAGCGCCACGAGCAGCTTCCTTCTGCTCAGTGCACGAGGCACCCTTACCTTGCCAGTGACCATCTCTATCACCACACAGCCCAGGCTCCAGATGTCTGCTGCTCGCCCGTGCCCTTCTCCTTTAGCTCTCGTAATGACTTCGGGAGCCATGTAAGCTGTGAAACAACACGAGGGATGCCATCAGTTCGCACAGCCAGTGATTACCCCAGCAAACGAGATGCTTGTTAACACTTCTGCAATGAATTACCACGAGCTACAGCGTTTCCTGCTAAGTTTTATCATTTGCAGGCTTCTTGCTCTCTGACACATTTGCAGCATGTCTCAATTCGAAAAATAACAGTGAAAATGCTGCGCAACCTCATGTATTTTGCATTTAAAAAATAGATTAAGCAGCTGTTATATAAGAACCGGACTGTTCCAGTCAGGCTACAGAGAAAGATACAGCCCCAGGAAATGCAAGCTCCACAACCTTTACAGTTGCCAGACAAACAAAACTTATCTTTCAGTTCTGTTGTTCAGCTGCTGGATGCAGAGCACATCTAAGTAGCTAAGGTCAAACTGAGCCTCCCTAAAATGATCCAATTTTCTCCAAGCCAGACACGACTGACGCATCTAGGCACGACAGAGGATGACAAGTATTTATCTGCCTGGCGCGTATCTGCTCACCTGCAGTCCCCAAAGTGCTGTTCACTTCTCCAGGCATCGTCTGGGTGTTGTTCTTTAACTTCACTGAGCAGCCAAAGTCTCCTAATTTAATCAGCCCAGATGAGGTAAGGAAGATGTTGGCTCCTAGGAAGCACAAAGACCAACATTAACACTGGTTACATCCGGGCTCAATTGGCCAATGGGGACTTCTTGCCATGACCCACTAGTGCAAGCTACACAGTAGGTTACAGCTGAATTTGCACTTAGACCTTTACCTGTGAACTAAGTGTGGAAAATGTTAGCACTGGAGATGTTTTCCCCCACACGGTACCTGCTTATTTAGCCAGCTGTTTTTTGACAGATTTCTGTTAACACTAAAACGTGCTGGAAGACGACGAGAAGTGTTCGAAACAACAGGCGTACAGCAGGCAAAATCATGAGCTTCCCATAACGCGCTCATGATGGGGGGAAAAAAAAAAAAAAAAACCCATCCAGGAATTCACGCCCGCCAGCGCTCCGGCTCCGCGCGCCCCACGCCGCAGGAAGCGCCAAGGGGAGCCGGCGCCGCTCGGCAGCGGGAGCTCCCTGGCGGAGGGCGCTGCTGCCTCCCGGCGCGTGGCCTCCCGGCCCCGGCGCCCGCCCCGAATCCCCTGCCCCTGCGGCAGGGGCAGCGCCG
>JAYECN010440357.1:0-21988 GCA_035222435.1 Microcambeva ribeirae | reverse complement strand
GAAGGGAAGGGAAGGGAAGGGAAGGGAAGGGAAGGGAAGGGAAGGGAAGGGAAGGGAAGGGAAGGGAAGGGAAGGGAGAAGAGACCTAAATCCATATTTAGGTTGTGTGATGATAAAGAGAAATATTAGACTTATCAGAATCCATTAAAATAGGAGCCATATTTCATAGAGGATATTGCCTTAGCTTTTTGTTGAACAGGAACAATGAGCAAAAGTTTTATTTGTTTGTTTGTTTGTTTCTGGTTTGAAGCAATAACATTATTTTTAAAAAGACTATCATAGGGGAAATACTAACCTTTTAGGGTGTTTTTTTCCCACACTTACCAGTCATTTGAAATATAGTAAAGACAAATTGCAAGAATACAACTGTAAAGAAAAAAAGGGGCAAAAAAAAGCATATAAGAAATATAAGCAATAAGAAATCTTTTGTGATTCAGTGAGCATTATTCAATCAAACTAGCTTATAATTTTGGAATTTGCTTGGGATGATAGAGGTGAACTTTCTGGAGACAATTGCATGTCTGCTGTGATACCTGGAATTCTTTCCAAAAAATGCCATGGATCAGTACCTTTAAAATTTAAAAGTTAAAAAAAAAAAAAAAAATTGCAATGCAGGCATATAAGATCTTAGACATTCCTCTCACCACCTCCATACAGAATTAGCTCAGGAAACTGCAGTAAGTATTATATTGGGTACTGAGGATATCTATTAAAACTGTTCTGAGTTTCAGAGCCTATGGGTAGCCTCTTCAAGCATTTGGAAGTAACTAGAAACAGGAGTCTAGTTAAAGCACAAAATAAGCCTAATAAACACCTCCTTTAGAGAGAGGATAATAGTGATTTTGTTTGCATTACAGACCTGAGAACTAATTCAGTGCAGAAAAAAAGAAGAGGCAATTTCCAGGAACCTCCCTGAAAGTGTTGCACCATCCTTCCACAGGCAAAATGTATTCCCTCTTCTTCTGATTATATTATTGCTTTGAGTACAAAACTCTGAGCCTTGTGAGCAGTTTCTCACAGAGTGGGTAAGTATTATATAGCAGCAATTGCCTTTCTTCACATCATAGGCACTGAAGGGAAGAGAACATCACCCTGGATGCAAACACAAAGTACGTGGAGGATTTCCATTTTTGGCTTACTCAAAGGAAAGGTGAATTATTCTTGCAAATTGTTGATTTGTTGACAGAAAATTTAGATTTTTTTCTTTTCCAAAAGTCACTGGAAATTTTTGTAGGACAATGCCAACGACCGCCTGTAATAACATCTTTCTTCAGCAGAGCATAGTAAGGAGTGAGGATGGAGCTCTGCCATAAAGGAAGTATGCAAGTATGTGACTCTGTTTTCCTCCATACTCTCCATCTTCATGGTTATAATTACATCGCCATATGAGCCACTCCCGTGCTGTCTGACAAGAATAGACTTTAGTCCTGCAGTACTAAAATCACTCTTTTAACAGGGTCCCCAAGACTCATATTGTGCCTGGAAGTGCCCACTATTAATAGGAGAGTAGCTGAATTAAGATGTGGTCAATAAAAAGAAGAATTTCATTCTTGACAATCTTCTTTTATGTTTGAATAATGTATAAATACCAGTATAGTTGCAGATTCTAGAGTGAAGTAACTCCATTTGTAAGCTCATTATTAAATTACTTGAGTTCAGTATATGATTATAAAAGTATTTTTGAGCTTGGTGGCATTTTGTCTGCCATTGTTATGGAAGATGACATGAGCGAAAATTTATCTTAGATATAAGAATGGGAATTATCCTGTGGAATATGAACATTACTGCTTAATATATGGATTTTAATTTCTTCCTAAGCAAGCTATTACTTTTCTTATTTTCATTTGAGAGTCAAGATAAAATATAAAGAGAAATGAGTTTGTTTCCCTGAAGCTGGAACTGTTTTTAAGAATGTTCTGACTGCAAAGATGGAAGCAAAACTTAAAGTATTTGCACTGTAACTGTCTTCAACTAGGATATGGTCTAAAATGAAGGGGGAAAAAAAAAGATTTATTTGGCTTGATGGCTGGATGCTATTCAATTATTTCTCTTTCAAAGGGAGAATTTTCCATAGGAAAAAAAAAATAATTGCTCAAAGGACAAAGAGAAATTGTTTATCAAACAAAGTATTCAAACACAGAAGAGGCTTTAAATGAGAAGGGACAAGCTGATAAAGGCCATACCGAAAAAAAAAGTTGAGAGAGTGATTCAGAACTGCCAGGTTACCATTCACTTTGACTAAGAGTCCAAAGGCACTCAGTTGCTTACTTATGCTGCTGCCACTGCGGTGAGATGTGAATGATGGAGCCTTTGTCACTGTGTGATTGGAACAAGAATTTTGCTTCTTGGACATTTAAAAGATAAAACACTGTCAATAAGGTAATGAAATCAGACTGTCAGACAAACCATAAACAGAGCCCTCATATATTTCCATCCTTCTCGTAGTCAAACAAGATGTTGGCCTGCAAGTAGAGAATTTACATTTGCAATGTAATTTAGTATTCACTGTAAAAGTGTTAAGGGGAGTGTTATCCTATGATTACGACTGCAAGGACTGCAATTCAGCTCTCAGAAGGGACTGTCTTATGGGGACAGGTTGTCTAACCAGAAAGCTGAGTGAACAGCCCCATTTTTTTCCAGTCACACTAGAAACGTTCACATCAGATATATAGCAGTTTCCAGAAGACTAGTGTCTGAAACATTTATCATAATATATAATTAAATAAATAATTTATATGCTTATAAACTGTAAAAAAAAAAAAAAAAAAAGAAAGAATCTCCCAATATTACATTACTTACCAAAGAACCAGGTAATGATTTTTTGGTGGATTGCTTCTTTTATTGGAAAATTTCTAAAGGGAAAGAAAAACACTAAATACATCTAAATGGCTTTTCTAGAAGCCTTAATTATATTCAAATAATATATTAAAAATTACTGGCATGTTTTAAAGAACATCACTAAAATCAGCAACGGAGAAATAAACAAAAAAGCATAGAAGAATTAGCTGAGTACTGCAAAAATATATCTTAGATTTATTGCTTCTATTGAAATCTGCAAAAACATATCCTTAACATCAGTTACCTTAGCATCAGTGAGAAAGATACTATAAAGTTTTGTGGCTATAAAGAGAAAAACGAGTTAGTGGCGAAATCTCAGTGATCTTAGTAGAACCAGGACATTACTCAAAGTATTCAAGCCTGGACCCTAGGACCAGGTCTACATTCTGAAACTGCAATTTGTATAATTACACCGAAGCCAGCTTTGCCTGAGCAACCTTGGAACAGCCAACCATTAGCTAAGTCCCAGCAGCTCAGAGTAGACAAGGTGGTTTTTACAACCAGAGCTGATTTCAGGACACCCGTAACATGTGCCTGATCTAGCCGCTTAAGCAGGTATCATGGAACGAGTGATGATGGTGGTGAGTGACACAACGCACTTCACTCGTGGGAAAGAAATAGTAATACGTTTATTGATAATGACAATGGTTTCACGAAATTCTATGGCAAGGTCACTTATTATTTACTGCATGGATACACACAGAATTACCAAGGACACCCTCCCATTGGGTCACGAGGTTCAGATTGGACCCCTTTGCTTTCCAAACTCCTTCTGAGAGGAGTCTGGGTGAAGCTGGATCCAGTTCTAGTCCCAGATCCGATCAACGGTTTATGACTAAGGGATTTGTGCACAGTTACAAAGTAAAGTTTATAAGTTCAGAAAGAGAGAGAGAGCACACTATAGTCACCTACCATGAATCTATAGTGGCAAGGATCTCTTAACTCCACGGAGCATCCTCGAGAGGCATCCCTGCTCAAGGGCAGATCCTGGCGTGCTGCCCCCTGCAAGGCAAAGACAGCTCAACGGGCTCTCGGGTTGTCCCCATATTTATGGGATAAGATGACTTATAGTCATTCTTTCAGTACAGAAAAGCCTGTTGGCTGGTGTACGCACATTAGCCTTATCTCCCCATCAGGATGCAGCCACCAGGACTGCTATTGATGGTTAATGTGCGAGTAGGGGAAGAAATCAAGGAGGCAAACACCAGGATCAGATAATGTGGTAGTTAACACCTGAATAGGGCTACATGTGAGAAATTAGGATGAGCTGGGGAAGGAGCACATCTGTCACAGCTGGGATGCTAACTAAACAGCACAGAAATATCAAAACCAGCACAATCTCCACAACCCTAATCAGGGCAATTGGTTGCGCCCATGCTGCACCTCATGTAACCAGAGCTTGTGAGGACCATCCACCAGGCACAGCAGTGCCCATGAGCCTTCTTACCTTCCTCACTCATTGCACCACCACGCCAGCATGAATGGCACTGGCTCAGCAATCTTTCGCCAAGACTTATCATACTGTCATTGCTTTCTGTTCCTGCGTAGCCTGCAGCTGCTACAATGGACACATATATGAAGTGCCAAGATTTCTCCGGAAAGGTAGCAAATGTCTATACAATTATAGCTTGCACATTGTATGTAACACTCCCATTGAAGACAGTGGTATGATTCCTGCAGACTTCAGTCAACACGTTTGCACCACTGGCTAAGTGCTTACCACAACGTGATCACGGTCCACAAATATACAGACCCAGAGACTTTCTAGAAAAATCCCTAGCCTCGTTCCAGCACATACATCCAGGTTTCTTTCCAGGAGAAATCAGGACACACTGGTAGATGGTGGTTGGTGACTCTCTGGTGGCATCCTTGCGGACAGTGTGAATGGGTGCCAAGATACATAGCTAAGGACCTGGATTAGTGGAAATGCAGTGATTCTGCCCAATTTTACCAACACAGCAAAAGGGTTCCTCATACCACATACAAGAAAAACTATCATTTCTGGAAAAAGGCTTGCAGCACAGGGTTGAATTTCACTCTTTGCTTTACAGTCTTCATATATTATGATGAGGCAAAGTTTTACTTTAGCAAAAAGAGCCTTTGTGATTCTAGGTGAGCCAAATGGACATTAATCAGGTAAATCAGGAAAAGTGAAAAATCTGATACTTCCCTAAAACTGCTTGGAACTGAAGGATAGCATCACGTGACGGCATAAATCAGTGTAAGATATACTCTGTAAGTAACTTCTTGTAGGGCATGAAAAGACTAGAAACGTCACCAAAAGCACACAGAAAGGACCAGCCAATAAAGTAAGTCATATTGAAAAGGCTAATGCAATAATAGTTTTTAAAGCATACAAACATTTGGAATACAAATAGTCTATTCCCTTCCTTTAAGCACAGCACATTTTACTCTGCAAATATCTTGAGCCCTGATTTAGCAAAGCATTCAGCCATGTGCTTGCCTTTAAGCACATGTTAAATTCACTTGCTACTTCCTCAAATTTACTATTTTGCAGACCTGGAAATTCATGGTGTTTGGCACTGAGATAAAAAAAGCTTCCCTGTGCCCTGGAGAAGTCTATCATTCATCCATCAGTTGAGAAAGTTTCACATTTTTTCACTGATTTAGAATGATGCGCTTCTAGGAGGAAAGAAAGAAAGAAGAAGAAGAAAAAAATCCTGCAGGCAGCAGGAATCAGCTACTCCACTAAAAAAAAGTCAGTCCTGTATAATGTTTACAGTAGCATGATGGGTTGGTAAAACTTCTTTCAAACAGGTGAATATAGTATTCCTCCACTTCTGTGTACACTGAGGAGGTTGCAGATTGACACTTTTTTTGGTTCTGGTCACTGCACATGAACCTGCAAGGCAAAGTGGAGCAGAAACCATATTTTCCAACTTACTATAGCGAAAGAACAGAGAGCAATAAAGAAGAATCAAAATTACTACATGAACAAACCTGTATAAGAGGATTGGAGAAAAGCGTAATCTGGGGACTGGTCTTAGGAATTCCTTCATTTTCCTAAGGAAAATCCTTAGGAAGAGTAAAGGTGATGTTTCCTCTTGCTTGATTTATTCTTTGTTCAGAAAAAAAAAAAAAAAAAAAAAAAGACTTTGCTTTTTTCTTTCCCAGTAAACATCAAAGAATCATCCTAAATGACTGAAACAACCCATGAGTTCTTGTATTTTTGGTTAAGTGCTTAGATCAAAAGCAGTCCTTTAAAAGACCTATGACTATGCTTTTCCTCTCTAACTTTTTCCTCCTCTGAACCTATTACAGAGTACCTCTGCATTTAGGTTTATAATCAATAGCTTCAAATTTAAAATACTTTCACCCTTCCCAGTCTCATTGCATTTTAATATTTTAAAACACTTAAATTGACAGTGGTGAAACCTCTTATCATAAAATCCACATTACTTTAAATACATGTGTTTCATTTAGCATTTTAAAGCATCCTCAGTCTCCTGATTTTTCACTGGTATCTTTCTCACTGTCTGGATCTATTCCATTGCAGGCTACGGTACAAAACTTTTCAAATATGCTTGAAGAGAAGGAACATCTTTGCTTTTGATTGCCCTCCACTGAAGTCAGAGTCACTAGGTGTGAGGCTTCTCCTTCATTCAGGCTGTTTCCCACAGACTGTAAACCCATTCCCCAATAAATTTAGTACTACAACTAATCTATACATTCTGTCCCATCCCACTACTCCATGGCATAAATCTTTTCTTCTTTTGAATATTCATGAATCTCTTACTGAACTCCCTGCAATTAATGACAGGTCAGAATTCTCTGCTGTTTCCATACAATTTGTCTGCTTTCTAACATTCATACATTCTTACAAGTCCTAGATCAAAGATGCTCCATAATGTGGTTTACTATACCAAAGAATGAAACTGAAGTTCCACATAATCCTTTTCTTTCTCCACAAGTCTTCTCATTTGAAGTACTGATCAAGTGACAAACTCTTTCAAATATTTTTGCAATGAATGTTTGAATGGGCTGCCCAGAGACGTTGTGGAGTTTCCTTCCCTGGAGATGTCAAACCCACCCAGATGCCGCCCTGTGCCCCAAACGCTAGGTGTCCCTGCTGGAGCAGGGGGGTTGGACTAGACGATCTCTAGAGGTCCCTTCCAAGCTCAACCATTCTGTGATTCTGTGGTTCTGTTATATGTAATGTATAGCATATGTATCTCCCTGAAATAATCTTCTAGCATGCTTTTTCACTATTTTTATAAAGACACAATCCTAGCTGCAGGCACTTTTTTTTTAATTTTTAAGGATTTTAACTTAAGTGTGAGATGCATAGTTTGGTAAATTTGAATCAGTGAAAACAGGTTTGGGATTTTGGGAAAACAGATTTGGGATATTTAGATTATGGTGTTAAATATTGAAAGAGATAGCATGGGCTATTGAACTAGAATCCTAGACTAGACTTCAGAAATTTTGGCTTAATTGCTGCGTGAAAGTTGAATATGCTCCAAGAAGACCCTAGTATAAACTGGTGCTACTCCACGGATGACAGTTCTGTATTACGCGCCACTCTGAAAAAGTTACTAGCTTTCTATTTCAATAGAAAATTTTTCCTTTATTCCAAAATTCTTTATGATGAAAACTTCAGGCAACCTCTATGTATATCATCTTGTATGTCTGGTCAATCCTAAGTACTATGGCTGAGGCACTTGAAATGGTTATTATTGTTAAGAGTCTAGAAGTTATTTTTAAAACATTTTCAGTGAGATAGGCCAGTCATTTCTGGAATAATGTCAGAGGCAGCATTCTTTTCTTTGGGGTTCTCACAGGCTCTCTGGCAGTACTGGAACTCTAACAGAAGCTTAGCAGATGGCTCCTTCATATTTTTGACAGATGGTACCTTTAAGAATATTTTAGCTTTGATAATCTATTTAAGGCACTTGCTGTTAAACTGTTATAATTTATCATTGATAATTGCATAGTGTTGCCTGCAGTCTGGAAGTGTGCCCTGGCATACACAGAGATAAGAATCATAGAAGAGTGTTTGACTCCTCACCCTGTCTTTAGCTTGGAACTTATTCTAAAGACTTTTCACCATTAAAATGTCAGTTCATCTCCACTGTCGCAGCAAGATGAGTTTTTGAATAGGATTCTGCCTACCTTAGCTACCCAAAGCTAGGCATCTAATCTGTTCCAGGCTCTCTCTAGAGCTAATAGATTTACCCTGTGGAAGTGCATATATAGCTTAGACCAAATACCTAATTTAAAACAGCTCTTTAACTTAAAACAATTGATTTTGAGATTAATTATTTTTGCAATAGTGCTTTTTTGAAGTGATGATGAAGAACATCACTTCACAGTCTTTAGCCAAAAAAATGTAGAGATATGGGACATAGTTCCATGAAGATATTTGTATGTTGTATTGTGGTAACTCATTTTCAGGGGACTTTCCCTCAGACAGGATCTAGGGGCCTGGTGAACACTTCTGGGTTTTATTTTGTGTGTTTCTTTAGGTAACTAATTGAAAATCTCATCACACAGGAGATGAAACAGAGGGTTATTTTTTGCCACAGGAAGGTAGTATACCAGCCTGGCCATTAGTTCTGATGGGCCAATAAAATCCATAAATTTTCAATTATTCTATTACGTAAAATCAGCAGTAGAAGTTGTTATTATAGTATCATACTCTCCTTTTATGTTAATGTTCTCAAAGAAACATTTCTAAGAAATGATTACTCAGAAATATTTCCCCCTTTATTCTTTTTCTTCTTTTAGAAACAAATCTGAAATCATGTCACTTGACAGGAATTTATTTTTTACTGTTCTCTCCAAAACAAGCAGGTTTACTGTTCCCCTTTTTACATGTTAGATGCCTTGGAACGCACTGAACAAACAGAGCAGGCTAATTTAACCCACTCAGACAGTAGTGAAATGTTATCAACAATGTAAAAAGACACATTTATCATCTACCAATCCTGTTATTTAAATGGTCTTTGCTCTTTCATATTAAGAAGATTGAAGAAGATCCCATGACAGCAATATTAGAAGTTCCTCACAAGACCTGCAGACAGAGAACAAAATAGGAAAGACTATTTAACTGCAGTGCTAAATCAGGTCTTCTGCAAAATTAAATTCCAGAAAATATGCAGGTGAACGCAGGTGAGTTCACACGGAGTTCAACATAGTTTTGCTAAATAAAGAGTAGAGACTTTTCTGTAGAGCCCTTTTGAGGAGACTATGATATTATCTTTTTCACAGGGTCATTAAATATCCAACAATTCTTCCATTCTTAAATTGATGTTTCCTCCAAAATTCCCTAAGGATGCTGCTCTTCCTAAACAATACCTCTGCATGTAGTGTACTACCTATCTGCTGATGACTGTGCCCTGTCCAGACACAAATGCGTGTCTTGGGTTCTACCGAAAATTTACTTACCTGCAAGTAAAATGTCACTTCCTACTTAAGGCTTTCTGAAAGGCTCGGCTAAGCAGAAAGCTGTACAAGTACTGGAAATACTAAAATAGTCCCTTCTTTCTAATCCTTCTATGCATTATCAGCCAAATTTTCTGCAGGCTATTTCGACCGTGGAGTTAGGATTTGTGATTGGGAGCAAGTTACTACAAGCAAGTCCCACTCCATGTAGATGCAGGCATGTTATGTTGAAAAAAAACATCTGCCATGTCGCACGTGAATAACCATCCTGGGAAGTGTCCACGTACGTGACCCCCGCTATGCAAACTGTGCCTACCACGAGCCTCCCTTTCCTCCTACATTTCTTGCTGGAGTTTGCGACTACTTTGGCATAGTATGCCAACACAAGGGAGTGCAGGTGGCTCATCGCAGCCAGGATTTTGGTCTGCTACTGTCCCCACACTATTTTCTACCACTTCTTTCCTTCCAATTCCTTCCTTCCTTTCCCTTGGGAAAACTGAGATAGCAAAAATGCAATGTAGCCAAAACAATCTTTCTGTAGAGCCAATAAATTACTCACCAAATATGTAAGTTTGGTATGTATGACTTTCATTAGTAGGAATAAATATGACTTTTCTTTGTATCAAGCCTCGAAGAAAATAAGAAAAACAGAACTAGAGAGAAAAAGGGATTAAGAAAAACATATCTGGAACTTTCTGAATTACTGATCAGGTATCTTGGAACATAACATGCACTATAATACAAATGCAAACCAAAAACAAGGGTTAAACAAGAGCATATGCTCCCTGAGCATATCTGTGGGCTGGGTCTCTGATAACTGCTCATACATTCAAACCCAACTGACTGGTACTTCTGCTGCCCTACAAGAGCCTTTGTAGACTCTAAGAGGCCCACAGATGGGGAACAATAGGTTGTTCAGAGTGAGGGGCATTTACATTTTTTTTTTATATTTGTACTTTTTTTCTCTATATAGATGTAAGACATTTTAATTGCTTTGATGAGGAGCATAAGTCACAATAAAGGTCACCAGTTTGCAAAGTTTTAACAACCAGCAATCGCATTCAAATTTTAACATATTTACAGGTTGGACTATGCTCTCAGTCTAGAAGGGATCTGATAATGCACAGGGAATGACAAGGAAGCGCAATGCCGTGCTTCCAGAGGGACACAGGACAATCACAGCGCAAAAAAAAGGTTGCTAGTCCTTTTATCTCCTACAGCTGTGGAAAGAAAACAAAAGAAACTGAAGTATACATACACGGGCCAAGAGAGCTCTCTTCTGAGAAGAAAGGGCATATTTCTGTTACATGGTGCTCAAAACTGTAGATCAGTAGGAGGAGGTGTAGCTGAAACCATGGTGTAATTATGAACCATAATTACGTGACATGGTCCCATTTTGCAATAGGATATCGTATTTTCTACTAGACCATGGCTAAGAACACATGCCAGACTAAGACTTTTAAATTCTTTGTTTCCCTGTGGATTTCCTCATGTCAAGAGATGTCTAAGCTCTCAGTACAGCCACCATAGGAATGTAGTCATCTGAGCAAGAATAAGGGAGAGACTCAGTTGCCTAAACATAGCTGGCTAGTTCATTTGAGGCACTGCATGTGAGTCCAGAAGACGCAAACCTCCGTAAGCCTTGTGCTGTCCTACAGCCTGGCTCCCATGAGTTCAGAGGTGGAGCTGAGTTTTGGAGTCCACATTTAAACCTGAACATCATCAAGGAGAATCACATTTGTTGCGACTTGCTAAGTTTTCATTTCTCACATTCTTTCTGCGGACTGTGGGATTTTGAGAATCCCACAGTCCCTTTTTTTAACATAATAGTCCTCAGAGCCATCCTGCAAGAGAATGATACTGTTGTTATTGCTATTATTTCATTTTTAAAGATGGCAAGTGGGCTGCAGAGAGGCCATATTTTTAAGGTATTGTTTTGACTATAGACTCCCATAGCCTCTTATGAGATTTTAAAATTACCTCTACCTCTAATTTCAGGTGAAAAATTGGACATTTTAAGTACAAGTGTTTCTGAAAATCTCACAAGGGTCCTGTTTGCTGGTTCATTGCCATCCTGCTTAAAAAACAGCTGTGGTTTTCTCAAGGTGACAGAGGATATTTGGATGTTAGTTCTCCCCTCTCTCTCACTCCTGAGCTCAATTTGACTTTGGCCATTTGACCAATTTCCCCTATCCCCAGTCCCAGACTCAGTCTCACAGTCCATCCTGCACTCACACACATGGTCAGGAAGGATTCTCCTATTGACCTAGTCTGTTTTGCCCCTGCATGCAGCAAAATTGCAAGTTGTTGCTTTGCAGAGAAAAGCCTCTCTGTGTCTCTCAAGGAGCCATTGCTCATAGTCCTGCCTTTACCTTGCATTTTTATTGTTAAAAATCTGCCCACATGATGTCTTAGTACTGCGGGTTGCTATTCCCACATATTTGAGTTAATCACTTAAACACATCATATGATATGGGTACCACAACCTTTCTGATTTTTTTTTAACTAGAAACAGAAGACAGAGAAAATAATTAATCATTGTAACCCTGTAACTAGTTTTTCCAAACATGAAACTGCTAAGAATATTCTTTTCTCTAAAGAAAACAAATCAATTTCCTTCTACTTTATTTTTAATAGCAAATTTATCATTAATTGACCCCAAGTGTGAATTTTAACTAACTTAGCAAAATTGGGGTTCAATCATAACTAAGCAAAGAAGTCTTCAGGGACTCTTGTTCAGATAAATTTCAAATAAGGAAGGAATATATTTCAGGTATTCATCAACAAGCTGATTGTAATCTGAAATGTTAATATTAAATTGAAGTTGTGAACAAATCCTTTTATTCTCAGACAAATTTAGGTTTCTTTATGACATGGACTAACATACACATTTGAGACAACATTAATAAGCAAGAAGTGGTTTCATCCACCAGTTAGATAAAGTTTTCCTCTGGTTATGTAAGGAGAACTTGGCCAGTTGCCTTTAAACTATTTCTCAAACACCTTGCACACCTATGACAATATATTCAGAATAACAAAGCTTTAAGAAAACAGATCTGTTCTGAATGTCAGAAGTGACTAATTTCCTTGGTATCTTGCATGATTTTCCAAAGTTATAAAGTCCTATATGGGAGAATTATGTGCTGTAATTTCCCCAGGTAGTAAATTCAAACTCTGTCTCTGCATCTAAGTATGTTTTATAATAGGAAAGTGAACTTCATAATTCATCATCCCTCTCTCACTTTATATGAGTTTAAAATTCATCTCCTGATCTTGAGTGATGTAGATAAGCAATTCTGAAGTTGAAAGCTAGAAAGTTTTCTGTTATATTCAATAAGAACTGTTATATACTTAGAAGAATTAGCCAATAAAAAGCAGCTTATGGGATGCAAATAGTTTAAGAGTCACAATGCAGGGCTCATATCTAGAAGAAAACTATAGATACAACATCTAGGTCACAAATGTCTATAAAGAAACTACTAAGGCCTGTAGAGCCATACTAACAGACATTAAGTGTGCCAGAAGAACATGTCAAAAGTATAGGCAAAAACCTAGTAGTTTGAAGGACTTAGAAGAAGTTGTAGCACTGTAGTTTACGTGATTTTTACTATTATATTCATAACCTTAGCTTACTTTCTGTGCAACTTCATCTTGATAAAAGAATCTGAGAATTTGATTCTCTAGTGTGTATAACTTTTCATTTCATATCACATTAGTTACAGATTCGTTTTTTGTGTGAAAAAGATTTTAAATCCCAAAAGACCAGTTAGACAAAACAGGATTTCTGTGTTGTTTATGCTTTAATTCATTTCACTGTAGTAAATTTTGAAACAAAATATCTGGTCAAATATGGGCAAAAAGTGATCATAAAAATATTCTAAATTAAGAAAAAAAAATGGAACATGGAATATTGTAACATTTAATACCGAGTATATCCCTTCTCTTTGCCATAAGGCTATAAGACTTTTCTTTTAAAACTTATGTTTTGTCTAATTTACTTCTGGCTTAACAGGAAAATTGGTCATGGGACCATGGAGTAATGGTCACTGGCTCTATTTCAGGGAAAACACAATGCTACCAGAAAAGAAATACAAAATACAGACAATTGCACATTTTTTGCTATACACTTCTTGTCTGCTCATCCCCTTTTAGATCAAACAATACTTTAAAAAAGGGACAGTAATAGGACAGTTTAAGGGAAAGGAGGAAAGCAGCTGCTCTCAGTTTCCTAAGGAAATATTTTTTGACCAACATTTACTCGTAGTAGGAAAAAAGTCAAAATCACGGTATTTTTTAAAGATATCATGAATACTAGCAATAGGAAAAGGTGAGATCCAACTGTATTAGTCCTTCTGAGGGAGAAGCAGCTAAGAGAAATGTGGTGGTAGTTAAGCCTCCCGGCTGGTCCAAGGCAGCAATTACATGCTAAACCAGCACTACCAAGGATTCCAACAGCCTCAGCACCCACAGCAAACATTGGGCAGAATAGCAAGACCAGTTCATGCCTGGAGTAGACATATAAATGATAGACACAGTGGAATTGGACTTTTTTTTTTTTTTTTTCACAAGTAGAAAGTTCATATTTCATGCAGTCCATATAGTCCAAAAGAACCCAATGGGAAGTCCAGCTGCTATCTGAAATGTATGGCCAGAGAACAGGTGAAGATGAAAAATGTTCTTCAGTTTATGCAAGTCACTTAGCTCAAGTATCTCTAAAGAATTTACAAACTTACCTTAAGTCACACGCTCTTCCAGCTGATCCATGGCTCACATGTAAGCTGTATATATCCTCCAGGATATATGAAGGATATGGCAAGTTGAGATGCAAGTAGATATGATGATAAGAGTAATATATGCAAAGAGATGCACAAAGCTGTTAATCACTTCTATTCCTTGACAGAAGTTTTCTTCTTATACATAACATCCAGATAAATATCAATATATCTCCAGGATTTTCCAGGCAAACTTAAGAAAGATATGTGTTACATTTGCTGTTCAAAATATCTGACAGTTCTGCAGCAAGGCAGATAAACCACCTAGTTGATTCTGTGAGCATTAATATTCATTATAAGCAATAAAGTGGTATTGCCCTGATTTAGAGCACTGACAGAAGGCTAGTGGCAACAGTCAAAGCTGACCCATAATGACCTATCTCGCTGTAACTCATGGACACACATACACCATCAGCCTGTGGCTCATCGGGTCCTGCTGTTAATCTAGTGCTACATAAAATTGTGGCATAGCATGAAATAAATAAGTTGCTATATTTTAAAATGTAGGCGGCTAAAGTGCTTAAACATATACATGAATTCTAAATAAATAGCCTAATATTCTATGGTGATTTTGCACGAGGCAGCTCCAATAATTCAAGGTACATTTATTGTTATATTTTGGCATCTAAAGCTAGGAAATGGTCTTTCTGACGACTTCAGAGCGCTTCAATTTGGTTGTGTGAGCTGGTGAAAAACATTAATTGACGTTCCATGAAAATGGGTTTCATGCAACCTGGAATTAGCAGAGGCCCTGAGAAGGTCAAAGCAGATCCCTTCCACTGACAGGTGGAAACAGAAGCATGTTAGGATGATCAGTGCTGCTTCTATGCATGAAACACTTACGTGGGCAGTCAGAGACCCCCCAACGAAGGCACAGCGATGTGCACAGGGCACACAGTTTGCTTTACTGTTGTCCTTCCACTCTTTCTACCGAAGGTTCCATCCTTCCTGAAGAGTGTCCTGCTGGCTGCGAGGTAGTTGCTGCACACCAACCCGTACCTGCTTGCCGTGCTGCATGAGGCAGTAAGGGATAGAATCCAGCACATGCCCCATGAAATGCAGAGCTATCCCCATGCAGAGGACAAGGCAGATTGCTGAAGGCCAGTGCTTTTAGTCCTAGCTATCACCTAGGGCAATAAACCAACAACAGCAAAATGGCAAGCTACTTCCCGCTTGTAGCATTCCTAATCACTTAGCCTGTGTTGAAAAGTGTAAATTAAACAGGGCTAGGGAATGTTCCCAAGCACAGGACCTCGACTCTCTATGCAGCTACACTGCCAGAATGACCCAAATTGATGTCTCCCAGATGGTTCCTGGGCACGCTTTGAAAGATGACCATGACCAACAGCCATTTTTTATGTAGATGCCCTGCTTGAAAGGTAAAAGAACCTAGTGATATTGAGGAAGACTGTACACTGGCAGTTGACCTCAGCGCCAGAAAACAGCTCTGGCTACACTTAATACCAAGTACACTATATTGGCATACAGCAGGGCAAGCGTGGGTCCTTGACTCTGAGTGCAAGCTATGTCTTTGACCTGGGCACACAAACTTCTTACAACATGCCAGAGTAGATTTATCAGCCTGAGATATTGGCAAATTACCCATTTCCCAGCTGAGAGTCTCAGACTGCAGGGTAGAAATCATTTCTGTGTGAGGGTGTATTCTGAATTTCTGCTCTGCAGGAAAGAGTGTAAGATTAACTAGGCCAGCGAATGACAGCAAAATTCACTGCCTTGGAGGTTATGTCCCAGGTTCCAGTTCCAGCTCTGAAGCCTGTTTATTTATTTTATTCAGTAGCTTTTTAATATTTAATACATAAATACTGCTTGGGACAAGAACAGGAATCTGCAACTCCCTCTTTTTAGGCAAAATTCCTGATAACAGGATTAAAGACTCATGCTTGCTTTTGCATTTTCTGACTAGTTCACTGAATCTTCAGTTATTTGCCTCAGGAAAAAGGGGGAAAATCCAAAAGTCACTACAAGCGTCTCCAGTTTAGATACTCTCCTGATGACTGGTTTTGAACTTGTTCATAGAAGGTGGGTTGCCTAAAAAATGGCTATCAATGAAGTAATTTGTCCTAGTGATTCTGGTTATTCTAGTTATCCTAATGATTCAAGTTACTTAGTTAATTAGTAAGTCTAATAAAAGTAATGCTGTTGTGGTCATTCCCACAATACACCCTAGATATATTCTGAATTTCTTTCTTCTTTAGTTCTTTCAAGGAACCAGGTAGCAAAGTTAATTAAAGGATTCTGATATGAACCTAAATTTCCTCATCTTAAATTCTAACTGCATCCCCTTTAAAAATTCACTTGAAGCTTTTATATGTTTCGGTGATCCCATGTTTCTCTGCCCCAGTTTTTTATGTTGTCTACAGATAACAGCATTTCCTTGATCATGGGTAGGGTTTTGAGTACAGCTACTGAAAACTTGGCAGTTTTTCTCTACTGTGTTAAAGATAGCTTGGATGCAATTTTCTCCAAGACCATCAAAGCACACTTTGCTGGAAATTCTGCTAAGTGGTATTGTTTTCATCATAAAGACCTAATGGGAGACTCAGAATGGAATTGTCTCTCAAATAGGAAGGAAGAAAACTAGAAAATATAGCAAAGGAAAAATGTAGAAGACCACCCTAAAGGTGGTCATTAAAGGAAATGGGAAAGGTCTGCTTTGTCCCTCAGATCTCCGCAAGCACATGTCTTGACTCAAATAATAACTTATTATTGTAATGATTGATTTGAATAGAGGTTTGAATAGAGTTTCATGCAAAACTTATCTTTTCATGGTGTTACTTAAAGTCGGGCCTTACTTTCAATTGAAAGTATATTTCAAATGAATACTTTCATGATGAATAGAAATGATACAAAATTCAAATTCCATAATGTGCATGTTGTGAATGTTTTGGTTAAGCCATAAAAAAAAGCAGCATCCCTCAATAAGAGGCCATGAAACCACTCTAACAAGATCTCAGTCTTTAGCACTGGAAATTACCTGCTGAAATTATCCAAAGACAAATTCTTCCAACCCATTCTGGCCTGATGATCAGACAAACGCAGACTGCTCAAAAAGCAGATTTTACTATTTCTTATTAAAGGACTTAAAAGTAAAAACTTAAAAGTTAGATCCTAATCTTTAAATGAAACTTCGGAAATGTCTGACCTGGGGGAGGTAGTCCCATAAGAATAATGCTTTGAAGAAAACTTTTTTTCTAAACTATACTTTGAGCCTGTCAGTTTAGTCCTGTTCTAATCCTGAGTTAGACCAGTATTTTGCCTCTTTCATACCATTAAAAAGTCATCTTTTTAGAAAGGTTTAGACTTCCTAAACAGTTTCCCTGTGGAGCTTTAAGATTCTTCATGGAACAACGTAAATCACAGGTCCCGTAAATGAAGCAGGCTCCTTCAGAGCATGGTCCTTGTTAATCAGACCCTCAGGCAGGCATTAGCGAGGTTAAAGTTGGACAGAAATGTTCTGCTGTAGGCAAAATTAAGACATGTGCTTTGCTGATTTACATTACTTGTGCGATTCTTTCCCCTTTTTAAGTAAGGAAGACTGGGAGACGGTCCATCTGAATTAAGTTATTTTACTGTGAATTTCTGCCATATTTTGAGCATATTCCAAGCAGCAGTTTGACATAAATAGCTGAATAAACAAACAGCTATGCAAGCATAGTTGAAAAGTCAGAGACCAACAAGATTATCAGTTGTCTCTACAGTACTTTCAGCCTTCCTCCTTGCCAAATGAAATATATGACAAATAACCTCTTTATGGCTATGAGTAGGGGGACTGGACTTGGGGATTCTTTATTTCTCACTTTCTACGCAAGATTCTAAAAGGAGAGAGAAATTAAATTAAATTTACCAACAATAAGTGATTCAAAAATTGGGATTCAAAACTCTAATTTATAGCATTACATGTCACTACTCTACTATGGTTTCTTTGTCACTAGCCGTAAGAGCAGCCATATGATTAGGAATGAAACACTGGAGGTAAAATGTAATGTAAAACCTACTCATTTAAACTTACTCTTATTCAAGATACTGAACTGAGGAGATATATTTTATCCAGTATTTGTGTGCAAATAATATTTACAATAAAATAATTATCAGACAGGACTCTATATCATATTTGATTATGAATGCTACTCATTTTGCTGTTTTTCCTGACTAAAGTCACAAGGAAATAGTCAGTCCTACATAGTGAATATGACTTGAATAATGAGAATGTTGTTAGAATCTCAGTCTTTAAATGCTCTCTACAAATGCAAATAAGTCTAAATGAATTTCCTGATTGCTGAGTAAATACATATTTTCACTAGGTTTTGATCCGAGGTTATGTTCTCCAAATCACAGGAGACTGCTATTTTTTTATTAAACTGGGTATTTTTTTTTTCCTGGCCTTTAGTCTATCTGACAAAAATGTTTAGATCTGCAAAGTGTTCCAGAGCTCTAGGGAGCAGGATGATTTATGAGTCTTGCCTACAGCTTGTTCAAGGACCTAAGTCGCTGGTGAAACTACTGGGAAGAATCACATGCACTTCAGTGCCTTGAAATTATTCAGGAAGTGAAGTTGCTTTCATTTTTTTTATTGCCAGTTTCAATAGTGTAGCATCAACATTTGAATGAATTGCATTGGTATTCTGTCACAAATGTGTGAAGGAGGTTAAAGTATATTTTAAAGACTCACTGCCCAGAAGTCATTTTTATGATACTCTGAAATTCTGCTCGCCTACTTTGACATTATTTATGTTTTATAACTTATCCATTTCAGTGGGAATTGCAATTTGTCCTTTAAATATGCCAGTTCTTTTTAAGTCTTTGTAGTTCATTTTCAAACTTAAACATAGGTCACTGTATATTTGTCTGCCCTGTGCCACATTTTCATGTCAATATGAAAATGATTTTTTTCTTAAAACCATGATCTTTCAATGTTGTTTTCCTGAGTGATGGTTGCGTTTGTGAATCCTCTAAGTGTGATTGCAGACTGAAACTGGAGACAGTTAAACTAGGAACAGGGGTTCTGCTACCATTTAATCGTAGTCTCATGGGATGAAATGAGCAGAAAGTACAAGATGCCCAAAATATTTACTATATTGGATAAGAAATTTAATATCAGATTTATTTTTGAGCTCTTTCTAGGTACTTGTGATGTTTGACCTATCCATTGATCATATTGGCACTATGATCTCTGGAGTATCTCTTCTAGGAGGTAAGATAATAGCTCCAAAAATAGCTAAAATATGTAATGTTAGGCAAGAACTGGAGAAGGACATCAGTTGCTTCGAGAACCTAGGGATATAGCTATTCGTCTCCAGTCACTCTTGGCTAAGTATAAGCTCCATTTAATTATCAAGAACATTCATCTCTGATTAGACAACTCTACTAGCTACCATCATCCATTTTTAAATTTTCAGAGCAGTAGAAAAACTCTTATACAACAGCAAAACTCCCCTCAAAACTCTTATTTACCACAACACCTAACCATGGTTAAACTGCTGTTGTGAAGTCTTGTTGTTTGCACAAATAACTAAAAGTTTAATTACTCTTCTGCTGTCTGTATCTAGCTGAAGTCTTTGTATTTATAAGCACAAAATACAGGTCAATCCAGGTTATGCAATAGGTAATCCATCCACTGCTGAAATGTTAATATTTTCTGATTATGCTTCTTTCTCCTTAAAACTGTAGATTTAATATGAAACATGATTATAGTGTGCAGTCAGATATGAGAAAAGATTTATGTAAAAAAAATTTAAAAAACAGCTTTCCAAATTCTTCCTCAATTTTTAATGGGCAGAATCTTTCTCCAATAACTGGGAAAAAAAAAAGTCAGGAATACATCGTTTATTGGATAAAAGCATGTTTATAGAATGAATTAGTGTGGACCCTGCTCAGACCTGTCAGAATATTATTATTTTTTCATTGTAGGAATGGTAAGATTAACAAGAAATGTGGAATATGGCTGGGATGAAGTCATGAAAAGTAAGGAGGAATGCATTTCAACTTGAACGTTTTCTAATTATTTCACATATTTTCCATATATTTTTTATGTATTAATTTGCACTGTACTATTTCTATTCTGTTTGCTAGAGTCAATATATCTTCAAGATGATGATTTTTATTATAATAGCATAATAATAGCGTAATAGCATCTGCCCCAGGACTTTTCCTTTGTAGTCAGAGATTCAGTTAAAACTTGTAGACACAGAAGTGCTTTTTAAGTCATAAGTACTCAGAAAGCACTTGGTCCTCTTAGTATGAAACAGTCCTTGTTCTTTAAGGAAATGATTACTTTTCTCAGGCAGATATTCCTAGCAATGTGAATGGTCCCTGACCTTCTGATAGTCTGAGTCCATTTACAGAAGTTTCCTTTAGTTTCAGGCACAGTATGGAGAATCTGATGTCTAGTGTAGATGTGACTTTTTCTCTTTTCTCCCTGCCTGAAGTTTACATATCCATATGGGAAACAAACTTGACAATATACCTCATTAAAAAGGTAAACCTTTTTTTTTTTTTTTTTTTTTCTCAAAAACAAAGGTATTTCATATCTGCAAAAGAGAATTTAATGGTCTTTTTTTTTTTCATCCTTTAATGTCATGACATTCACAGTGATGATGAGCCAATTTACCTAGGGCTTTGTTTACACCGGGTGAGAAAGGGACGTAATGGCTTATGTGATATCACTCCACTGAGCTCTTCAGTTATTATCTTTTCCCATCAAATGCAGATCACTAACCATATTATGATTTTCTGTCTCTCTTTTATATACATATATTGCAGTAAATCTTCTGAGACAGTTTAAGGAATCTGAATTTTAGATTTTATTTCGTTTCATTAATCTCATGACATAAATTCGACTCAGCTTAACTCAAGCACTCAGTTTGAGTGCCTTATTTAGCATACTGATTTTCCAGTTGTCAGCAACAAGCTGAATGTAAAATAAAATCAGTATCTAAATACTAAAATACCTGTTATTAATAATTGCAGTAGCACCTCTAAAGCCACATAAGAATAAATACATACTGAAAGTTTACTTGGTATGCTACTAAAGTGCTTACAGTGCTACTTGGAGATGAATGAAAGTTAGAAGAAATGAGATGAGATTTATAACTATTTCAGTGACATAAATATTTAAATATCACCTATAGCTTTGTCACTGGATCAAGCAAATCCAGCATCTCAAATGGAACACAATCTGCGGAATTATGTTTTCTTATTTCATATGGGAATTTTATCTGACTATAATTTGGCCTCAATTGACTTGAAAATTGCTCTAGGACACCATGAAGTTCTTGCAGTTGATAATAAAGCATATGCAAATTTTGTAACATTTCCGTTACTCAATTAGATTGTTCTGCATAGTTCATAGCTCTCCATTCCCAGGCACTAACATGATCATTTAAGTTCCTCTGAAAACACAATGTACCTTTGAAGATTATAGCACCCACTCCACAATAGTGAAGTCAAATAGTTCTTTTTGTTGTCTTAATATTTTTCAAATAAAGAACCATCTTCGGAGATAGAAGGAAGCATAGATAAAATAGGCTGCCTTTCACATCTGTCTGAATAATAAAGCTATAAAATAGGAGAATGAAACAAAAAAAGAGTATTGAGAAGTTGTGGAATAGAGAATAATAGCTTTGTTTTTTAAAGTCTGTGAGGGGCTTGAGTGTTTAAAGTGTTTAAAGTGAAATGAGCCATATGAAATAATTATTTATCATTGGCTAGCACAGAACAAATTCTAAATGGAAAGCAATTTTCAATTAACTGGTCATGCTACACTTACCTGAGGTTATGTTGCATAATCAATCATGAAGAAATGTTATTTGCCTACAACAGTAGGAGCCAGATGGTTCTAGTGCTCCTTTTAAAGTTAAAATACTATTTTAAAAATTGAGGGAAATTAAAAGGACAAAAACAGCCCTCCATCATAAAAAAAAAAAAAAAAAAAAACAAATTTAGCAGATACCTAT
>JAYECN010440352.1:0-21992 GCA_035222435.1 Microcambeva ribeirae | reverse complement strand
TTTGGGATTACATTTTTTTTTCCGTTTTTTTTTTTTTTTTTTTTTTTAATCTTTAGCTTTGGCATTTCCACATTGTCCAAAATATAAATATAGTTATGCAAGGAAAAAAGTACTTCTAGTAACCACATTTTCCTCTTTATCCTTATTATCCCCTACTGGTAGTTCAAGCTATATCTATATGAGGAGTATTTACACTGCCAGTAAAATTAATAGAGCATTAGTGGAGTATTAAAGAGCTGGCCTAGCACACTATTGAATGCCTTTGAGCTTATTTGCCACTGTAAAAACCTATTGACTCTGCTGAGACAAAATGAGATTAAGAAGTTCAGTAATGTACACTAATTAGCATAACATTAACTAATTAATATAACAGACACTAAAAAAAATACCTCCAATGTAAGGAAAGCATTTGTGAGGACAAGAATTATATATCACAGAGGTCTTGTGACAGAAGAAAGTTGTGCAGATGCGTGACTTCTTTCCCTATTCGTTCCTTTTCCTCTACTCGCACACAGCATCACTACCATCATTTTGAATATATAGTGATAAATTTTAGGCAAAGGCTGTAGTGAACATCACTGTTTCAACACCAGCTCAACATACGCAGCAGCTACACTTAGAAGTAACAAGCAAATAAGCTTCCTCATTTACTTTCCTATTTTAGAGCACTTTATTTCCTTTTTTAGGCAAATCAAATATCAATTAGGTCTGAGCTCTTTTTTTTCATCCTGTTCCTTCTGCTTCTGACCTGCGCCCTGTTGCTTACTTCTTCTGTGCTCACTTCTTCAATCCTGGTAAAGCTGAATCAAGCCTAACCTTTCCAAAGCAGATGTATTTAGCACTATGCCTAAGTACTATGGCTAAAAGGATGTAGCCCTTCTCTTTTGGCTTTGCCTATCCACTTTCATTTGCTTCTTCAAAACAACCAAGCTTCAAGGAAAACTGACCCACTCAACCCACTCACTAAAAGGATTGCTCTGAATGTTCTGCCTGCAAAGTATAGGCCTAAGCTTGCGTCTCAGACATACCTCAGGAACAAGAAGGATCCCAGGCAGCCCTACTTTTCAACACCTTCTGCACACAAAATGTTATTTCAGACTTTCCAGCTCCAGCTCTTCCTTTTTCTCTGTCACTGGCACGTCTCAGTCTTGTGCATCCCATCCTGGCAGGCAGTGATCAGACAGGCAGTCATAGTCTGGGAGGGAAATAAAGTTTTATGTATGTTATAAACAGAAGTACTCTTGAATCCAGTGAATATTACCCCAATTATAGCCTTTCTATACTTCAAAAATTCTTTAAAACTTTTGCTCTCACAATTCCCACCTCTGTACAGCAAATGGAATGGTAAAATTCTCCTAAAGATTCACTTAGGAAGTTGATAAAGTTTTGAATATGAAATTTGCTAAATGAAGGTAATTGACCTTATTTAGTAGTTGTGGCCCACTAATGATAGCACCTATTGCCAAAAGCACGAGAAATACTTATACTTTTTGTGTTTACTTTTCTTCCTTTCGAAGTTCAGACTATAATGAGGAATTTAGATCTATATTCTTAGAACAGGAGTTTTTCTTCAAATCCACTCCTAGTTTTATATTTCACCCTTTGCTCCAAAGCCAATGAATTGGGAATTGATACACTAGGTCCCAAGTTATCCCTTTAAACAAAACCTGTATTTTAGAGCAATCCAGTTTCCTGAGGCTGCTGAACATAACAGCTAATCAGGGGGCATGGGACTGAGGGCATACCTGGGCTTTGCCTGATTTTACCATATAAACTTTTCTGGTTATTATAGTGAAAAATGTTTAGAAACATGGAAGGAGGTTATTGTTGCATCTCTTCTGTTTCATTTCCATAACAGTCACAAGAAACATATTTTGAGAGCAATGTTACGCAGCAGGGACAATTCATTTCTCCTGTCTTACATGGAAGAATTGAATTCTCCTTTAAAATTTAATTTCATACCTTTGGTTTGTATGCTAGATTTTTCATGAAAAGGATTACTATGAGGATGAAGCTGCAAGGGGCTGTTAAACCAACTTGGTCGTTGGCAACATGCTCTTGGCAAACACTCTCTTCAGTTTTATGAGCTTCAGTTCCCAGCTTTACTGCTGGTTTGTTGGATGACCTTAATCAGCTCCCTTCACATTTTTCTGTGTCTTATTTCCATAGCTGTGAAGATGGTAATTGTCTACCTCATCCATGTCCAGGCTGAATGAAATTGAGCATATTTACTGAAACTGATATGTCTTCCATATTTTTTTTATGTATAGCTTTGGATAAAGGACTGCTGCAAGCATAAAGTATCTCCCCTTCAAAGCTGTCAGAAGACCTCCTTTTTTGTTATTTCTTGTCTTGAGATTCAATGACTCAGCTGAATTTGGCACAAAGAACGGTCAGCTCCTCATTGACAAAACAGCAAAAGAAAACGACACAACCTCCCAAAGCACTCAGTTGAGATCCATTTTGTAAATATCTTCTTTTTCAGTTTTGTAAAGTCTTGTAAAATCTCATTCTCAATCGTGTGCTATGGAAGGTTTTACGGAAGAGAAAAGAGGAAAGAAGAGTTATATTAAATAGCAGAGAGCTAATATAAATATTTATTCAGCAATGAGAAGCTTATGTCATTTGTCAAAGCTCCTTTTCAAGTTGTGCACTGCACTGGTGACAGCAACTAGGTGGCATGGTTAGTAAATGTAAGAATACTCTGAAGCTGAGTCAGATAATGATCAGGTATTTAAACTATAGCGTAAATCTTCAGTAATCTAATAGAAATAGGTATGCATCTCTTCTTGTTTCCATGCTGAGTTACCTCGAAAGAGAACAATATTCTTTAAGGAAAAGCATGTTGCTGTATATGTTATATAATACACAAATCAATGTAAATCGCTGAAATTAAAACAGCTTCAAACTCTTTTTTTTCGTGCATGGACCATGCAACAACAATGAAAGAAGAAAAGAATCCAGACCACAGTGTTTGCTGAGTTACATACTTTAAACATTTACAACAAACAAAAACCTGTTCTATGTGCTTCAACAAGCATATATCCAGTTCCTTAGATTTTAAATATATTAAGAAACATGTTTTTCAAATTAATCTTCTGGATTTCCACATTAACAGAATAAAACAGAGATTATGAATAAGATGCATTTATAAAAAGCTCCACTGAAATCCAGCTCTTTCCAGAATTTCTGCACATAAGAGGTACAATAATTTAATGATCAATGGTCTGGGTTCTCATATTAGGACACTCAGTTTTTTGAGAAGTTATGGTGTTGTCTAGAAAGTCTCTTTCCTGCATTTGAAATGTAAAGAGAACCTTGAAAGTAAGAACCAAAACTCAGCTAAAGCAATACTATTTCTTACTATGAAAACCACAAAGTACAAGAGCTTTGAGACATCTAAGCTTCCTTGCTCCTTTAGGCAGAGGACTAATTTGTATGTTGATTCAAATTTATGACTGGTAGCCATGGCCTTCCTTCTCAGCTCCAGAGGATACATATACATCTTCAGCTGCTTATCATTCCCCTCTAGGTACCCAAAAGAGCTCAAATGGTCCTTACACTTAAATAAATAAATAAAATCAATAAATAAAGCTTTCAGCTTTGCCCTGGCATATTCAGAAGTGCAATTATATAGTACTCCAACAAAATACAGGAAATGTGAGCACACTGTGTCCTTGGCATTATATAAATAAATGAATAAATAAATAAAAACAGTAAATGTTCTCCCTACTGATCAAAAGGACAAAAAGGAGATAAATAGCCATCTGAGGGAGAGGTTTTGCTTGTTCTTTGTAGTAATGACTGTTCTGTGACCACACATCAAGCATGGAACAAAACTGTTGGAACATCCATAATCTGTTTGTCCAATTTTCTTATCTGCTTCAGGTAAATAGACATTAACCCAAGATCTAGAACTTCACTGGTGACAGGATCTTTAAGAATGTTTTTACATCTGTATTTTTTCTTGCTAGCTTTGTCAGAGTTCCCTGGTAACTTTGTCTTCAGTAAATTCTGGAACTGGAGAAGATGCCTCAGCAGTATTGGTTATGGTAACAGCTCCTTCCTCTTACTGTAACCTAGAAGACTGGAAGTCTTGACTGAAAATCTAGTACGGTAAATGTCCCTGTACACTGCCAAAGTATTTTACCTTAATTTTTAGACACAGGCTTTCAACCTAGCTGGGTACTTTATGAAATGATTATTGATAGTGAAATCAATGAGACTAGTAAAATGCATTAAGCAAAGTGTGGAGTTAAAATAACATAGTGTACTGGCGACAAAGTGGCTGGGATATCTGATTGGAATATGCAGTAAGATGATTTTCTCTACATTTTCTTGGCCAAGTTTTTTTTTTTTTTTTTTTTTTTTTTTTTTTACATGAATTTTAAAAAAGAACGGTTAACATACAGAAGTACAAATTACCTACCTCCTGGTGAGGATGGGCTTGTCCTGATGGAGTCCACTCAATTCAATAGGCAAAAAAAAGGGAGGAAAAAAAAAAATAAAGGAGAGAAAGAATGATTGCTTTGTACTACAAGCTCTGCATGACCTTGAGAATAAAAGATCACAAAGGATCCAAAAATATGGTGAAACATAGAAATGATTTAAAATAGTCTTAAAAGAAACAGCTGTAGTAAGATGAGAAGAAAACAGATAATTGACACCAGATGTCCCTCTCAGACAGTGATGAAAGAGTAATTACAGAGGGAGAGAGAACATCCTGCAGAGAGCAGATGAGCTTTACTAGCAGCTCTACAAGAATGCATAGAGACAAACATGACAAGTTTCACCACCTCCTATGACATAAAAGAGATGCAAAGAAAAATGTTTTGCCTTATGCACTCAAAAAGAAGATAGAAGAAGCCATGAAGACTTTAAGAGGAAAAATACCTGGGACAGATGGTATCACTAGTAATATCATAAAAGTTGGAGGGAACACGGTAAGAGAGCCAGAAAAGCTAATCAACTTGAACTACAGTGAGAGGAGTGTCAAAGGACTGGAGTTATACTATAATCTCTCATCTGCATTGTAAAAATGCCAAAGGTGCTAAGAGACATACAGCCTTCTTATAGACTTTCAGCCATTTCTTACGTCATTGAGCACATTAGCTGAGCAACTGGGTTTTGTAACAGCTACAGTTCAGCCATCCAAAAATAGATAAGAATATTTTATAAAATGTACTTCATGTTGGTGAGGCAAACTATCCTAAAAGCACCTCATTTCATGAGGAAGATAATGATTCTTTGACAGACTGTCTATCTACAGGGCTAGGTAATGAAGTAGCAATATGGGAAAGATAAACTGAAAACCAAACCCTAACAAAATAACACACCACTCTACATACACTCTGTAGAGAGAAGAGGAGAGGGATCATGAACTACATGTGACAGATGTTAGTCAGAGTACTTAAAGCTCTACTGAGAAGCAATTACATTACAGTGATGAGGGTGGGTTGAGAATCTAGGCGGAGGAGAAAATTATGAGCAAAATGTAACCTCAGAATACGCCTACACATCCATTCTAAATAAATGTTAATATTGATAGGTAAACTTTCCTATCTGTAGTTGACAAGCATTTTCCCACATTTATTTTTAATATTTTTTTACATTTTTTTAGACAAAGTTTTCAGAACTTGTAACTTAAATTAAGATCTTAAAGCTCTACTCACATAACAATATCCCTATGAATATAATAAACGGATCTGTTTTTCAAAGTTGTTGAACAACTGAACAACTGTTTCCAGCAAATGTTCCCATTTGCTGTCTATACCTTGGAGTGCTAAGGAAAACAACTTTCAAATGACTTTTAACTTGATTTTTCTTTTTCCTTTTCTTTTTCTCTTCCTCTTTTTTTTTCTTTTTTTTTCCCTTTTTCTTTTCCTTTTTCTTTTTCTGGCTCTAGCTTGCTAATTATGCATTGAATTAGCTTTGATATAGAATTAGTTTTGCTGAGCATTTTCATAAGAAAAATGTTCCTCTCTTTGTTGGGGAATGTTTTAACTAGTATTTTCTGACCAGCTAATGTAGGTTGGAACACAGACTTGTGAAAGCATGTTAGAATGTTTTGGTTAGGTTTACACTATACAAAGGCTCCCTAAAGAATTCTAATTAGATTGCTTTTTGTTAACACTAAATTTATAATATAGTCTAATTATTTCATAAGAATATCCATTGCTAGGAGAGCAGTGAAGAATGTAAATTAAGCTTCTAGTTAACTTATGGGGTTAAGTATGCAGTCTTTCCCACATAGGATAATGGAAACATTACTAAAAGTCTTGAAGAATGATTCAATTACTACAAAAATTGCATTTATAATTTAATACAAAAAAAAAAAAGCTGGATTCCAAAACAAATCCTGATGTGTTGAAGAGAATCTTATCAGTATATATAGCATAATGCAAATGATAACTATTAAATGAGCTTTGGATCAGAGCCTTGGTGAAGCACACTGATTCCGATTATCCTTTTAAAGAGTACTGACAAAATAATTTGGATGTCAGCTTGATGATTACATTTTCTTGAACATTTATACTGATACACACAGAAAGGTACATAAAAAGAGGTCTATAACTGTGCATTTATGGTTTCCAGCAATGGAATTTCCAGAGGGAAAATTAAAAACCTACAAAAAATGTTTGCAATGAAGACATGAATATTTCTCATACGGAGCTCATGCTCTTCCATCACTCTAAGCGTGGATTTTAAATAAGCAGGTTTCCACTCTTGAATAGCACCATTGAGGGTACTCCATCAAGCCAGTCCAAACAAAGAACATTATCAAACACGTGTGAAATGGTAATTATGCAACTGTCATTAGTCAAATCAGCAGCTGTTAGAAGAAAACAGTAAGTGACAGATGGAATCATTCTTTTTCTTTTCCTTCCTTCTCTTTCATTTCCCTCCCCTCTATGCCTCAATAAGACCTTTTAAAACTGGAGCTGTCTGGAAAAGTGGGGCATTAAAATAAAGATGAATCATTTTCTCTTAACTTACATTCAGCAATTTGCTGGAAATATTTGCAAAATAGGTAAATAATGAACAACATTGCCCTCTCATGGATTCTTTTTTGTTCTCTCAGGAGTAAATATGCATGAAATCTGCTTTTGTGGGGAGAAAGACCATATTATTTGAGTAAGTAGAGTCCAGTTTAATTTTTGGAATAGTTTTTTTTTTTTTTTTTTTTTTTTTTTTTTATTTCTGAAAGTGACTGGACTCTGTCTGAAATAAAACCTCCTCTTAGGTGACTATCTAGCTTCTTCTCAAGTATGTGGCTTACTACTTTGTGAAGTAATATGATTTCAATGGGACCAATTAAATGTTTGTCAGATTAGGGTCTCATAATAGCATCAATTTTCTGTTAGTTATCACTGTAGATGGGAGAAATCATGAGACTTGACTATATCTGTGCCAGAAAATTATAATACATTTAAAGCAAACCTCTTCAAAGCTTGTTTGTTCTCAAAAGGCTGGGAACAGAAGTACCAAAATATACATTTAAATGCTGTTTTTGATGTATTCTGCCCCAATCAGTGCAATGAAATATCAGATTTGCAAGAGTCTAAGGGAAAATAAACAGCTTTCAAATAGTTGAATTTTTTAATAATATGTGGTCTTTTGTCCAAACCCAGTAATCTGCATGTGAGTTTCCAACATGTGTGGAAACGGGGCTACACCAAAATTAAGAGCTCAAACTTAATAATCAACACTGAGTCCCAGTGCTTGGATTTGTGGTCTTCCCTATTACAAAACTCAGTATGAACAGTGACAGACAGATTTCTGAGTTTCTGCTCTTATCTCATATATGCTTTTCTGTGTATTCACACATGAATACATACATGAATACATGAATACATAATGTAAAAGTGAGATTCATCATTTTGCTTTTCTATTATTTCTGTGGTCTTAATGCACAATCAAAGGAAGTAATTAGTGATGCTCAGAAGCACTTGCATGAAAACTCTGCTACTGGAAATGTGTACTTTTTGGTTAAAAGGACACACCTAACTGATTTACTTGGAACACAGTGAGTCAAATACTGTGATCCAGCTAACTTACCTCTGAAGTCAACCTTGTCATTTCCAGCATTACTATATCTGACTCACTGAATGAAGTCAGTGGTGCAATTCCAGCTTCACTGAAGTTCATCGCAAAATTTCCGTTGATTTTTATAAAGCAGTATTTCTTCACAGCATTTAGCATGCAAGGCTTTAAGCCTGCATATGAGAAAGGTCACTATTAAAGAAGTTCCAAGTAAATCTCTTTCTTATACTTTTCCTCTTCTTTTCTTCTTTTTAATATCCAGCACATGTTTTCAGTCCAAAAACTGAAAGCAAAATCCAAAACAAAATGTGACTGAAAAGAAATAATGAAATATGTCTGCTGTTTATATCATATATGGATGAAAAAGTTATGAGCCATTCACAGAAGAGATGAATTGCATGAGAAACAGATAAAATTGATTCGGTTCTCCATGTTGGAGATCTGTGGAAATTTTTAAACCCAGGTCCATTTTCAAGTTTATTTATATATCATTCTTTTTAGAAGTTAGATTTTTCATAATAATAATTTTTTACATGAAAATTAATCATAATATATTTATCCATACATCTGAGTTTTTCATAACTCCAGTGGGTGTGTAGTCACAAATGCACAAATAGAGACTCATATACTGAATCTGGAAGGGAGATACAAAATTTTTGATTGTTTCCTATACGTTACATGTTTGAAATAACAAATCTATATTTTTTCCTCATACTTCTCTTCTTCGCTGGTAAAACAAACAAACAAACAAAAAAAAACAGTATGTGCATACAGACTGTGTAACAGCAACTGTAACACAGAACAGTAACTCTTTCTGGATCTTCTGGATCTTTCTGATCCACTCTTAACCGGTTTTGTTGAACAATATCTTCAATGTTTATTTATTCCAATTTTGAAATAGCCACAACATGCAATATTTTCTATTGAAATAACTGATTTCTAATGTATCCTTTGTGTTACATACTAATGCCCAGAAGGTATAACTTTTGAGAGGGATCTGAAATCATATAATAAAATGCAATCAGGAGCTGACAGTATTTTACACAGATAAATTTAATGATGAATCAAACTTTTTAAAAAACAGTCTTACTGGACTATACTTTGAGGGGAAAAAAAAAATCCCACCTCTATTGCGAACTTTGGGGTACAAAAGAGGAATCGATTCTTTTCAGATGATACTGACTCCTTTAGTTCTTATATAAGTATTCCAGTAGCAAAATAAATGTGCTTTTGCTTAGAGATCTCTGAATATTAAATAATATTTCAGCAGAAATAACTGTTCTGTGTATTACTGTAGCATGCCAATGATCCTTGATTCATATTCACACAGTAATGATGGAAGAGTAGACTAGACGCATGGCTACCTTGAGTATTGCCTGTCTTGATTCATGACTTTTCGGAGAGGTGGATCTTGTTTGTAATTTAAACTGCTCAAGACTGCGTATGGTCTCAGTATGCCAGGACAAGAACTGGAAGTGAGACACAGTAATCTATCCTCTGTCCTCTTTTATGTCCAAAAGTTTTCAGGTAACCTGAAAATAGCTTTAAGAAATTATCCTTTTGATTGGTGTTATTCTATTAGTTTCATACTTAATTAGCTAGAACTTTAGTATATTTTATTTATTCATTTATTGACATACATTATTTTTTACATATCTAAGTGTACAGTAATGTCAAACATCTCCATAAAGATGCAAATATCTTGTTAGTAATTCAGTATTTTATCTCTCCATGGTAAGATTAGATTCCTAGTTTTTAAAATCTACTCTTTCAAGAATTTACTTTGGAGTCAGATCAGCTATCTTATACAAGTGTTCATTATGCTAGAGTTATATTTAGTTCTTTTGATAACTGAGGTGTAGAATGCCTAGTGCACTCAACACATGGTGAGTGATTTAGGTCATGGTTTCATTGCAAAAAATACTCTTTGAAGCATCTTTGACAGTTTTAAAAATCTTATATCAAAGCCATCAATGAAGCACAGCTCATTAACTGAAAGAAGAGAACATCTAATTGCCCTTCTTGTACAAACTCAAAGTAAGAATAAGCTTCTTCTCTTGTTCATATTTTTTCCTTCCTAGAATGGCACAAAGGTGCTTGCCTTTCTAAAAAGTATTGCTCCAAAAGCAAATGATTCATACCTTTTTGATACCTTTATGAGTAGTGTAAATTTCATTTATTTTAATATAACCAACAGTTCCCTTTGAAAAAGTAAAGGAAAACTTGAAATAAACCTGACACTCACTCACCAGCTAAAAAAAAAAAAAAAAAAAAAAAAAAAAAAAAGGCAGAAAAACAGTTCAAAATGGGTATTGGGACCACATTTGTTCCAGCAAGTGCAGAGAACAGTCCTGGCTTCAGAAGACATGGCTAAATCTCATCCTCATATGGGGACAGGTCAATGTAGTTGCAGACCCAGTAGCTGGCAATCTCTCCTAGACCCTACTGTCAATGCTCGTAATAATGCAGAAACAGATCCACTCTCTGTAAATATTCAGGGAGGCCAAAGATGTTTTAAGGACTTCAAAATCCCCTCCATTTCTTCTTATCACAGCACATAACTCTACTTTAAGCTTACCAGTTTTATATATATATACATATATATATATAAAAGAGGTGGTATTTCTTGAGTTTGTGTAAACTAGTCTAGCTTGTTAGTGTTGCTGCTTTCCACTAATATAGAATATCAGCATCACTGCATTTCAGGAATCTTGGAAAATTTATTTGTTAAAAATGAGTTAAAGTATATGTATTTTCAGCATTATAATGAACCTAATGGAACTGTAAATGAAAGTAACTTACTCCTATTTTTATAAAAGGCATGTGGGCTATTGAGATATAGGAAGATGAGAGGAAAAATAAAGGAAGCCCCCTTTACTTACAGGGGTTTCAATGTGGTCCATTTTTCCAAATGATGTGGATCAGATGTGTATTTGGCTCACTCTTACAGGAAGCTTTAGAGCCCTTGCTTGCCTAAATGGTATGACAAGGAAAACTCTTCTCTGCATAGGATCAGAGGGCTAAGTATAGTCCCATGCATTATTACAGTTGCAAACATATAGGAATGACCAATCTTGAGTTTGTATGTTTCACAAAATTTAGGTTCAATTTAAAAAAAAAATTCAATGAAGAATGCAAAGACTCTAAATATTTGAAAGAACATGATATTTAAAAAAATCAAATTAAAAGTTGTCTCAGTAGTGATTGCGTACAGTTACATAAAAAAGAATTCAAAAGAAGATAAAATATAAATGGGCTCAGAAAACTGATAGGAAGGAAGTCTCAGGCATTAAGGAAAAGATCTGAAGTTTTGAAATATGGTAGATTCCCACAGCTTTTTTAATATAATGAACAATGGCATAAACCCAGAGTGGTAAGCATATTTCACTTTATAAATGCAACAAAAAGAACTCATATTCCTATGAGCTAAAGTGGATTGCAGAGAAATAACAAATACTGACAGTAATAATTACTGAATTTCTATATTCATAGAAAAACTGGGACTTCATAAATATCAAATGGTGCTCCCAACCATGCAGAGTGTATGCTAGTTTTCAGTAACTAGAAATTCAGTGATTATGTCCAGAGCTATTCATTATTTATCTACAACTTTCAGTATAAATAAACAGAAAAGCTATAAACATACATTAGAATAAAAAAAAAATCTAGGGAAAATCCACCTTTTATTCAAACAGAAGGAGATGAACTGACTATACTGCTCATTTTACTCCTTTAGATTGGCGTCCCAATTCCATTTGCAGGTTGTATTCAAGCCAGAAGGCAGCAGACAGAATTTTTGCCTTTAGCAAAACTGCATGCACCAAACCACAAGTCCCTACAAATCTCAGAGTGATATGATTGAAATGAAGTTTTCTACATATAAATATTAGCATTTCAGTAGAAGTTAAAAAGATTCAAGTCTGACTCAAAGCAGAAGTCCTTTAAGGATTACTGAATAAATATAAGGATATAAGAACTGTATATATATAAGTCGGTGAAATAAAACTGAATATTAAGACTCCATGAAAAAACAAAACATGAGAAGTTAAGACATGCAAAGTAGGGCAAAAAGGTTTTGATTTATGTAAACTATCTACTTCTTTTCTTTTTATAGAAGTTATTTACTGTCGTTAATCTAATATGATGTTTCAAAGCTTTTTCTAAACTTTCAAAGGAAATGAGATAGGTGGCTATTTCCATCAATAACTATTTCATAACAAATATAAATTTTACACTGAATTTTGACAGAACTTTTGATCTGTTTTCCTCCATACTCTCTCTCCCCTCCCCCCCCAAAATCTTTCCACTAGATTTTCCTAGTGGAAATAGTGGTTTTTTGTTTGTTTGTTTGTTTCTGTGAAGAATACAGTTGCCAGACATTAGACTTACAGATGTAAGAAAACATCAAAAGTCAAGACAAGTTTCTGCTAAATTCCGTGGAATCTTTTGACCATTCTATGTATATTTTATATTTCATGGAATATGCAGACTTCAAATGCCTACATGAAACCTCTAAGTTTCATAAGTACATGGAGCTGTACTTGTTTTGGACTAACAAATGAAAAGACAAGTTAGGTCTATAAATATACGGCAGAGCGTACTTGGGTTTGATCCATTAGGTGCTTCACAAACATGCGGCACATCAATTTGATAATAAATCACCACAACAGAACTACATTTACACACCATGCTTTACAGAGTTGGCTTAGTGAAAACCATGTGACAAAAGCTGACATAACAAGTAAATGCTCTCATGATCAGCTTTCCTGTAAGCAACACATTTCAGCTTTCAGCCCAATTTCATAAGAATTTTTAGAATTTCTGCAAGTGAACTTCCAGTGATCAGTTCAAAGTAAAGGTGCTCAAAGGTGTATCCATATATTGAAATATATTCTGCCGAAAAATACATCTGAGAGATTGTAATCTGGACATGTTGCCAAAGTGCAAGAAAGACTAGCTTTAAGGAACAGTGTATTCCTTGTAAATTATTTGCTCAGACATAGTTAATATAAAATAGTTAATATAAAATATAAAATATCAGCTGTTGAGCCAATAAACCAGAGATCACTGAAAAAATATTGTACTTCAAATAGATAATGGCAACTGAACATAAATTGTTTTTGACTTTCATTATGAGAATTTGCAATTACTGGAAAAAAAACAAATCTGTTCAGTTCAAGTAATTTTTGACCAAAGAAAAATTATAGCTTTTGCTCACCTGAAAAAAAAAAAAAGTTTTTTATTTCTTCTATTATTATTAAATAGTAGTGTGTTATAAAGCATAAAGTCCAAAATACCAAAAATGCAGGAAATACCGGAAAATGCTTTGGCAAAAAAAAAATCATATTTTTAGTTATTCCTCTCTAGAAAATTATGCATGATATCAATTTACCAGGGAAACTTACAAAAACCTTCCTGTTGAGATTAAACTTTGCAATAGTTTCCACTATACTAAGGGTAAAGAAAATTTTATCATAATCATAGTATCTCCAATGCCAGATCAGATCAGACTATGTTTTTCTATAGCTCATAAAGAATTCTATACTTTCCAGGGGAGTTATTTTTCATACCAATATGTCATCCACTCTTCCTAATTTTTTTGAACAGAATTAAAATGCAATTTCCTCTGTGATTTAGTATCTCTATTTTGAAATGATCCAGATGGAGCCTGTTCTGCCACCGATGAATCTTTGTCTCCCTATCTATGATAACATTCAAAGTTTATGTGGTGTTTAACATATCACTTGAATATTCATCCTCCTATCTTTCTAAGGATAGCTAGAAGAAAGTTCTGTTCAGGAGTATATCCCCTTAGGCACTGATTCCACAGTCCTACCACTTCTTCTAATGCAATAGTATTCAGGCCAATTCAAAAAAAAAAAAAAAAAAAAAAAAAATAGTCATTCTTTCTTTGATCTGATGTTCAGTTCTTGAAAGCTGCTGTTTTACTAGGTCACATTTATATGGTAGCAGACATGTCTGCTTTGGGTATCTGTGTATATCCTTTGAGGCTTTAAACTCTCACCAGGGCCAGGTTGTGCAGGTTGTACAGCTTCCTAGCTGATGGAGAAGTTTTCATCTCAGCACAGAGGTCAGCCTCAGTTTTGACTTGGTCCACGAGCAACTCATGCCAACAGTCACTGATGTAGATGGATGCTAATTTCTGGTCGTGGTGAAACCAAGGGATATTTTTGCTTATATGGACTTAATATTAAACATTTAGAATTTCTTCCTAGTTAAAGTACTTCACTTTAGGCTTTTTGAATTGCTGTAATTTTTTCTTCATTTTTACAACCTGAAAAAGCCAGACGCTTGTTTTTTTAAAGACCTCTGCTACTAATATATATCTCATCACTAAAGACAGTGACTTTCACTAATACTGGCAGATTGGATATTCACTGAGTGTGCTCTGATACCACCGTGCTTGAAACTAGAGGATTTTCTCAGTGTTTCTTTTCTTTTCCTCTACTCTGTGTTGTCTACATCTGTAGCTGTATGTAGCTGACCCAAATTTACTATGAAATCTGTGTGAAACTCTGCAGTAGTTGTCATAGAGGGCTGAAGGTTATTTGAGGTTGAACATGGTATATAAAGTGCAAGTAGAAGCACAAGAATGGTTTAATAGCATAAATATGAATGTAGAGTTTGTGACATCGGTGTAGGTATGTCCAAAGGTATGCCTGCTTCTTTCTAAAATGCTGTCTAGTTCAATAAAAAATACTCTCACTCCCTATGCATCTACAATTACAAAGATATCAAGAAGACAGCATCATTAAGGATGATGATTTAATTTCATTTTGATATGAATACAAGAAAGCTGGCTCTTCAGCATCAAGATATATTTAGACATTCTTCTAGATCCATGTATTTCTGCTGTGCTCTGTTAAAGTCACCACCTTTCCAACGCAAATGGTTAGTGCATGTAACACGTACGTGTTCATGTGAGTCTTTCACTGTGGGTCACTGCATACAGATCTAAATGAGAATCTGCAGAAAGGGTTTTGTCTGAGTGAAGGCACAAAGGATACTCAACCCAAAGTCAGGACATTCAGTACTGTGCATCGTATGACAGTTCTCAATTGATCTGATTTCAAATAAAACTCATGTTTTTTCTGCAACCTATGCTGTGTTATGTACAATATAGTATTAGTCTCATGCTGTATAGGAAAAACTTCTAATTAGCCTGTAATAAGTTCCCTTCCAATGCCTGTATTTATGAATGCAAGACAAAATAGGAAGGTGAAAAAGGAAAAGTCATTTATTTTGCTGATGCAGCGAGAACAGAAGCATGGGCAAGGAAAGGACAAGAGTGAAATTAAAATCGCTGCAAGACAATAAGGGACCATAGATGACCTTCAGTCACTTACACAACCAAGTCCTTCCTATCAACCCTGTTTGGGTGACCTGAGGGAAAGAAGGGTAGATGTTGTGATCAAAGATATTGACTATTAAAGTTTAGCTTCATCAAATACAATTATAATACCTTCATCTATATGTAGGCAGATATGTAGTCTATTTCATCACAGTAAGTAGAAAATTAAGGCTGATCATGTGAATATCCTGTGAGCAAAATATGCAGGTTAATCTAGTGTAAAGTGACATGAGAGTTCAGTTCCATTTCCTACCTGGAGCAGCACTACCAAAATTTTTAAGAATGCATATAATTTTCTGAATGGCAGGAGGTCCATGAAATGTATTGATTTTGTGTTAGTTTGGTTGTCCTTAGGTAGAAATGTCAGATCTTTCTCCCAGTACATTGGAAGAACTTAGATCAACACAGTGAAAATACTGAAGGCAGAGTATAAAATATTTCAGCAAATATGTCATTTGTTCACACATAGTATCAAAATAACATCACTTGAACAATCATTACCCAAGATATGTTTTGGAAAAAAAAAAAAAAAAAGAGGTTTGCTCAGCATCAGGATGGGAGGTAAATGTAATACTATGCACTTCCTACTTTCCAAGTCAAGTACATATTAATATATCAATTAATCTACAACAGCTATTAGATAAGCATGTATTCATTGCCTCTGCCTTATTAATAGAAAAAAAAAATGGCTAGCGAGATAATGAACACTTACAAAACAATTGATTACTAAGTCACAGGATCAAATTCCCATGCTTCCTATAGTTTTTATTTTTAATTCATTCTATCATCAGAAATGAAAAATTGCATACATTCAAGTTCTACAAGCCTTTTGCTATGTGCTTCCTTTTGAGAACAAAGATTCTGTATGCAGAAAAAAAATAAAAAAACAGCTTACAGCCAACATTAAAAAGAAAAAAAAAAAAGACTACAATAGTGACCTCATTTTGCCATATTCAATCAGACAAAATAGCTTTCTATTCCGGTATCTCTTCTCTGACTGTTGATTAGAGTGAAATCTTGGACTAAAAAAAAAAAAAAAAAAAAAAGTACTCCCCACTGTCTACCTTTTTAGCTTTTAGTAATTCCTATTTTGTGATTTCCAGAACTGAAGATTACATTTCTTCCGTGTGTTTACAGGCCATGATGTACTTTCCTTCCCTTATGTGTTTCTTTTAACCCTATAAGTCTTGCATATGAAATCAAATTAACTCCACAACTGTTATGGAAGCACACTTCTTCTCCTGATATATTGCAGTTCCCTTCTGTCTCTGCCTTTAGATTTTTCTCTATGAAAAGAAAAAAAAAAAAAAGTGAATAATCTGTTTTCTAAAATTGTTCTAGAATTTGCAGTGACATTCTGAAACAGACCTTTACCTGAGGTAGCCTTCAAATTAAAAGTACAGAGGAAGTGAGATACTCTGTGTTGTAAGGACTAGTTAAAAAAATAACAAATGAGAGAAAAGGAAATGATCAGGAAAACTAAGGAAAGTACATCGGATTTGTCCTGAGAATGAGAACACCAATTGCTTACCTAGCCTATGCTTATAGATACACATGCATATTATTGTTGGCTAATGCAATAAATCTCTCAGAAAGGAAGGGTTTAGATAACGCAAGAGAGTTGAGAGAAAAAAATTCCAATAAATATATGTTCATATCCTATGAATGTACGAGTGTATGTTCGTATCTTACGAGAATGAGTGTAACTTAAAACAGACAAATTCAAACACATTCTCCTCTCAGAAACAGGAGATGAGGAAAAGTGGTTGAAAATGTTCTAGATATTTTCTGTCAGTGATGGCCTATGCACTTTTTGCTAACCCATATTGCCTAGTACTTAATTCTCTTCTACCATGATTTGCAACATTGAAACTTGCAGAAAATAAATATACCAAGGTCACGATCTCTGGAGGCCTCTCTTGTCTAGATAACTGAATGCTTTAGGAATTCTAATACTGCTTCCTCCCTCCACCCCTATTTTTTCTTGTATTCAATTCTATATCTCTTTCACATTCTTTTTGTGCAGAACTACAGCTGTTGGTGCTGAGAGTTCATAAAAGCTGCAGGTTGCCACTGCAAACATTGAAAACTATGATCTGGGCAACTGGCTTAGAAAAACACAAAACAGACGGATTAAACTGAATTTGGGTTCCTTTTATTTGAATTCTGGTATTCAGACTTTCAGGATAGATCTGGCTTATTTTTTTTATTTACAGAAAGTGATGTTTCAGAAAGTCTTGTACAGTATTTATGAATTGCATTGCAACGTTCAATTCTTTTACTCTGTAAAGCTTTTTGACGTTGTTATAGTTAAAATGAGGATGTTGTCCCATTCCACTGAAATATTTACATGCAAATCCCATTAAAAAAATATCTTCAGTGCAGCCAGAGCTGCACTGAATATCTGTGTTGGTGTCACTGAGCAGCACTATCACATTCCCAAGAGAAGTGGCGGAAGCTCCCAGGCACTCGCACACAGGTTCATATGTGTAGGAACAGGGTGAGCTGGAGGTGAGCGTGGACAGGTCCAGCTTCCCTTGGACAAAGGACTGGAGATTTCCCTCTGTCCTGCTTGCCACCTGATCCTGCCCTGCAGATGAGCTGAATAATCCTATTAATAACTCTGTACATGTGATGCAACGAATGGAGACTGCAAAGCTCTTTAAAATGAGACAGCCATCAGTACTGCATGTAATGGAACTGAGAAACACAAATAAGAAACATTTTCACCTTGTTGTGATTTAATTCTCTTATTTTCCTCTTCGCAAAATGCACTTCATTTTTCTGCCTTGTCGTTCAAGAGCACGTTTGGAAAGCAAGAAGGAGACATTCACCTAGTGGTTAACTTGTAACCATACAAAATTACTGACCAAGATTTTGAGGGAAAAAGAAAAAAAAGTCTGATTCTATGCATCACCGGTCTTGAGTTTCAATTTAAGATCTCTCTAAAGACCTCTTTGCTCGGAATCTTGAACACCTTTGCTCCTTAAAAGACATTAATTTCTGGCTGTCAGATCCCTATAAGATGCTTTCATTTGCGCATGTGCAAAAAAAAAAAAAAAAAAAAAAGTCCAAAAGCAGAAAGAGAGCAAACATCAAGCTGTGACTCTTAGCACTGATGTTTGATTTCTGTTTCTGCTGTCCAAGACAAGAAGGTAGTAATGTCAGCCATTTTTCTAATACATCTTTCTTCTCCCTGCTCAACTATTTTAGGTGTATTGACTGCCAAAGAAGAATTTTTTCACAAGCCCTATTCACTTGCCTTTGTTGCAGGGGAATTACTGATCTGGTGTCTAGTGATTTTCACCTCTAAGTATCTGACAGTCCAAATATGATCAGTTGAATTCTTAGCTGAAATCAGCCTTCCATAAATGTGACTGTATACTGACCATGATTTAAACTGTGGCCAATTCACACAACCATTTTTTCATGTAATGAAGAGATACATTTATTACAATTGCATCTGTTAGTAATTTTCAGTTATGCACAAATAAGCGCTTAAATATCCTCAAATAAGAAAAGCAAAATTTGCAGTATGTACTCCGCTATGCATTTTAAAACAATCTAAGAGTTAAGGGACCAGATTATCAATCCTTTGCTCATTTCTTGCACCAAATGGGTCTTCTCAGATGAGCAGGCACACACAGGGGTGGGACTATGTTGTTAAAGTACTGTCCGTTTGCTCTGGCAATTGTAAGGGTTTTTATATAGTTAATGAAGATTTAGCATGTAATGTTCCAACAGGAGTTTCTGCTCTGCAGCTGACATTAACTTGCCAAGAGGGTCATGATTAATTATGGCATTGAAAAATAATGCATTATGAGTACAAACTAGGCAAATTACTCTTCACAGAGCACTAACAATGTGTCTTTCTTCCACCTATGTCATTTATGCTAAGTGTAACAGTTACTGGTAATGCACAGCCCCTGAAAATTAAAGCTGCAAAATAACAAACACTCAAAGCAAACTATATGGCAAGCTGAAAACCATTTCTCATGAACTGTAATTATAATCATACATCAATCCTCCAGGCTAGATGACCGCCTGTAGAAGAAATAACATGCTGTGGAAAATCCAGTCCAAAATCTTCATTATCTGTCACCTAAACTAGAATATACTTCATCCTATCTCATTATCAGAGTCTCCTTTATCATCTTTTTGGAAAAAACACAACAGTGCAAACCTTGCAACAGAAGAATTTTCTTCACCAGGCAACATGTTTTCTAATACATCTCTACTGGTTTCCAACAATCATTCACATTTATGTAATGTTTCTCAACCACACTTTATCCATTCTCTTTATTTTCTCTTCACTTCAGGGTTTAGTGTGCATTCTTTTCATGAATTTTTTCTACTTTTCTTCTCTTTGATGATCCACATTTCTCATCATTCCTATAACTGCAAAATATTTCTTGCCACTTTTTAACTCTCCACATTTGACCGAATTTATTGCCTGCTCATCATTCTCATATGAACTATTTTTTCCTTTGTTTCTTCTGCTCACGGCCAGCTTCAATTATTTTTTTTAATACAGTGGTAATTGCTATACTCTCATAGGTAAGGACACAAGAAGTTTCTGTAATTCAGCATTAAAAGAAACAAACAAACAAACAAACAGGAAAGGTAGAATAGATGATCTGTAGAGGTCCCTTCCACCCTCAACCATGACATCTTCACATCATCTTTTTGTGTAACATGCTACGACCTGAAGAAAATGTATTCAAATATATTCTACTTCTTTCAAGAACTGTCTCATGAAAGCATCTAGCTGATAATATATCCTTTGGCTGCTGCAATCTACTTTTTCATGTTGTCATGAGATCCACGGACAAGCTCTTGATTTTATTAAATATATTAATTTAAAATGGTTCTGACTTGGAAATCCTAGATGCTGAGTTTTCTTCAGTCAGAATGCCTTCAACTGCCTACTTTCAATTGTTTGATTATATGTGAAGGAAGCACTCCTGCTTGTGGAAGAAGCAGTATTGTGTCATAAAATGTAGCCTACAATTTATTCAGATATCCACTAACGTTATGTATTTTTCTTTTTTTTTCCAAAGAAATCACTAAAATAACATGTAGGTATTCTAGAAAAGAAGAAGGACCAGACATCCCTTATTTGCCTATCATTACAGAAAGTAGTATTTTCTCAGGTTGTCTGAGTAGGAGTAGGACCTTAGGGTGAAGCTGTAGTACTAGTATTTTCTTATAATGAAATATATCTGGATACAAAGAACCATATTATTACTAGACATGGGTAGCAATTTGCTCAGGGTGAAGTTTCTGGAGCATGGTAATTGAGCAGGAGCAAATTTTATATAAGATCAAAAAAAAAAAAAAAAAATCATGTTTCCCAAGTTGGTTCCAGGGCTCTGTCACCCTCACAGTAAAGAAGATCTTCCTCAGATGGAAGTAAAACTTCCTGTTCCTGTTAATTTGCACCCATTATCCCTTGCCCTACTGTTGGCCACCATTGAGAAGAGTCTGCCCCATCCTCTTTACATTCTTCCCTCAAATATTTGTACAGGTTGATAAGATTCCCTCTCAGTCTTCTCTTCTCCAGGCTGAGCAGGCCTAGTTTACTTTTACTCTTTCCTCTTAAGATAGATGGTCCAGTCCCTTAATCCTCTTTGTCACTCTACACTAGACTCTCTCGAGAAGCTCCACATCACTCTTGTACTTGGGAGCCCAGAACTGCAAACAACACTCCAGGTGCAGCCTCACCAGAGCTGAGGAGAGGGGTGGGATCACCTACCTCAACCTGCTGGCAACACTCCTCCAGATGCACCCCACGATCCCACTGGCCTTCTTGGCCATAAGGGCACAGTGCTGCCTCATGGTTAACTTGTTGTCAACCAGGACTCCCAAATCCCCCTCTGTGGAGCTGCTTTCTAGCAAGTCAACCCCTAATCTGTACTGGTGCCTCCCCAGGTGCAGGACTCTGCCCTTGTCCTTGTTGAACCTGATGAGGTTCCTCTCTGCCCAGCTCTCCAACTCTCCAACCTGTCTAGGTCCCTTTGAATGGCAGCACAGCCTTCTGTAATGTTGGCCACTCCACTCAGTTTTGTATCATCTGCAGACTTGCCCAGAGTGCACTCTATCCCTTTACCCAGGTCACTGATGAATTATTGAATAGTTCTGGACCCATGGGACCACTGGACCCCATGACCCCTGCGGAACACAGCTAGCCAAAGGCCTCCAACTATACTCAGTGCTGTTTATACCAACCCGCGAACTATTCAGAATAAAAACAGAAAAATAAAACAAGTAGCCCAGTATTTATAGGTATGCATGATTTTCTGGAACTCCCATGATTTGGCAGTGAAATTTTGTCACAAGCATATACCTCTGTGGAAGAATTGCTTGGAAAGGGGAAACTTAGAGAAAAACTAGGGCCTAACAGCAGTTTTGGCATTACAGGAGACTGCTTGGGGTGATAACACAGTTGCCACTTCCAGGATGGTTGGCAGGCCCGGACTCTGCTCCTCCACGGTTCCCTCGGCAGCACAACCTGCCCTCCCCGCAGCTGCAGAGGGGAGTAACGGAGGGTGGAGCGGAGTGAAGGCGCCGCGGCCAA